>APFE030885943.1:24705-42840 GCA_000404065.3 Pinus taeda
TTTATTATTTGAGTATATATATATATATTTTGTAGGCAAAGGTGTTATGCTTTTCTTTCTATTTCTTCAAATCAAAATTATACATCAAAATTGGTGGAGCCATCCACACACCCACTTGGGGAAACTGAGTGGGGCATCCACCTAAAGTTTTTAACCGCCGACCAAAAATAAAAGGACCAAAGTCTATTTATCCATGCTAAATATACTAAACAATCTTTCAAAGTTCTGATTCTGCTGATATGCATATGACTGCTATCTATCTCTAAACTTTGAACCTTGCCTACCCTATCTATATTATGCAAATTCATCAAAAAGGAAAACATAACTAAGATTACTCAGCTGTTGCCCCTGGACTCTGAGAAATCTCCTTGTTGCCCTGTTGTTGTCACTCTTTTAGCATCTGTTGGATCTCATCTAGCTTTTTCTCTTGCATCTCCAAGGTGATCTGAATAATGCGAAGCTCCCTCCTCAAATTTGGGACTCCCTGCGCAAATTCTGCCATCTCAGTAGCTGCCTGCTACAAGGCCTTAGCCAATAACCTTTTCATTACCCAATAGATATGTAGAGACTGTTTAAACAGGGACATTCTGCCTCTAGTATTGCCAGGATCATGGATAAGAAATTCCCAGTCTTCCATCTCAGAGTCTGACTGGGCTTGGATGGCTTCCTCTTCCATGTTTTGAATAATTCTCCTAATTCTGGGGTAGGTGTTCTGAGAATAGGCCCTCTTAGCTTGCTGGATTTTCTTCTTCGTTTTCTATCTAGCCCTTCTGCCTGGACCCCTACTCTGTTCACGTCTTCCTCCCCTTACTCCTCGGGCTCTGTTCACCCCACTACCTCTCCAATTACTAGGTTTCGGCTCGCTTTCCGCTTGCCTATTCCTCGGCTATCGCTCTCTGTGCATTACCCTTTTTCCTCGCCGACTCCGCTGATTGTCGCTGATAGTCTGTTGTTCCCATTCATCTGCGGTCTGCTCTGCATCTTGTCTTCATCCTCCTCAGAGTCGTCAAGAATCTCGTATATCTCTTCCACTTTATCCTCTTTCATCACCTCTTCACCTTTCCTGTCTTTCTCTCTGCCGCGCTTCGCTTCCATTTCTTCAGCAAGCCTAGCTCTCTTCCTGGTCTCCATAGTATAGCTCGCTGGGGATCAGTTTTGCTTCGTTCTGGAGTTTCTCATCGCCCCTGCTCTTCCTATCGCTCCATGGGTTTCAATATCTTTCTTCTGACGCCGAGTCCCTTGCTGGCGAGCTTTTATAGAACTTCCTGTCCCGCTCCTCCTACCTATCCATTTATCCTTACGTTGCCATCTGTTATTTCTGCCTTCGCCTTTCCTATCAGCTGTCTTGTTAGTTTGATTTCCATTTATGGCCGCTAACATGTCCTTTCTTCCTCTCCACCGATTCTTAACTATGATTGGAGTGCTATAAGGTAGATTTTTCCTCACCATTTTCGCACATTCCAGATTTAATCTCTCATGGTGATCTATGATATCCCCCCCAAGCCATTTTAGACAATTATTAAATGCCTGAGCCTGTTTTTCCATATCCCCAGTCTGTCGCACGAATGCTGAGATTCACGTGTGTAACCTATTCATGATTTTCCTTCGAGGCCTTGTCATGGTCATTATTGATAATGTTGGCCAGCTCCTCCCATTCTCCGTTGGGTCGTACCGTCCTCCACTGGCTGTCAACCTTGCCATCTCGGCCTTTGCAACCCCAGTTCGCGAGAAAATCCGCCGCTCGATTCCCATTCCTTTTCACATGAGTAAAGATCTTGTATTCAACTCCTTTCAGCAATTCCACTATTTCCTGGATGATACCAGCTGTTCGCTAGCTGCTGGTGACCTGTTCCCAATTCTTCCCATTATTCAGCTTTTTCAAGATTTCGATTGCCATTTGGGAGTCCCCCTCAATCTCCAGATTTCTGTAGCCATTGCGGATCGCAATTTGCAGCCCTTGGTGGACTGCCCATAGCTCAGCCTCATTATTTGTCATCTCTCCACCCCACTCTGCATAAATCTACCTAGTGTTTTTCTGGTTATCGGGGAAGATTCCTCTGAATCCAGCATTACCTGGATTCCCTCTCGATGCCCCGTCGAAGTTTAATTTTATAAAATTGTCTTTGGGGTAAACGAACTTGTCCTGGCTCTGATACCTTGCATTAATCCTCTCCAGCTGTTTGTTATGGACCATTTCATATTTTAGATTTAGATTTTTGAGGATTTTCTCCTCACCCTGCTCCGCCTTCCAGTCCTCCATATCCCACCTTTCGACCAATATAGTTTCTCTAGTGAGATTCACAACCCTTTTCCATATTTTTTCTGAATTTTTAACTTTGTTCTGGAAAATTCTTCAATTTCGTTCTTTCCACACCATCCAGAGAACAAAGCCTGCAATGAGGTCCCAGGCTCTCCAAACAACTCTGCATTGGAATTTCACTTTCCGCCACAGGAAAATTACTTCACTTGTTTCTTCCGGATACTTTTCAGGTTTCCGAAATAGCCTCCCTACTTCCTTCCATAGATTCCTGGTATAACCACAATTGATTAATAGATGTTCCTGTGTTTTTGTCTCTCTGTTGCACAAATAGCACCTTGAAGGTCCATTGAAGCCTTTCTTTTGAAGCTTATCCCTTGTCAAAATCTTATGTTTGGCTACCAACCATCCAAAAATGGTAACTTTCAGCCACCAATTTTTACCCCAAAAGACTTTCCATTCTTGGTTTCTTTCCGTGGCATCTTGTTGATCTGTCAGGTAGTATGCCTCTTTGACTGTGAAGGTTCCTTCCGTTGATTTCCCCCATCTAATGATATCCTTCCCTGTTCTCGCCTTTACTTTCCTGGATTCAACTTCCTTCCTAAAAGCCTCTTGTTGCTCCTGATTTGTCTCGATGCCCCAGTCCTCCAGTGGTGTCCATTTCTGCCAGATCCCATCCAGTTCATTTTCTTTCCAGTAGTCTTTGACATACTTGTGGTTATCACCAATTTTGTTTTGTATACCCTGTATTCTTTGGGTGCTACTCATTTTCTCTCTTTGACGCCAATTCTCATCCCAAAATTTGGCTTCCCCTCTAGCTCTGATTTCCCAGAAAATATTTTTGTTTACTATGTCTCGATTTTGACTAGCTAACTCCCAAATTGTCGATCCCTTCAGGGTTTCCTGCATGTGGTAAATATCCTCCGTTGAATCCGGAATATTGTACTTTTGTCGCCATAATTGCTTCCATAAGTCGTTACCCCCTCTCATCCATCGCCACAAGAGTTTTGCACCAAGAATTTTATTGAGTTTACTCGAGTCCCTTAGACTCAGACCTCCCTCCTCCTTGTGTTTTATCAGATGCTTCCAGGAAACTAGAGCCCACTTCTTCTGATTAGATGAACCTCCCCAAATGAACTTCCTCAGAATTTCTCTGATCTTGGTACAAACCCCTTGAGGTACTGCCATAATCGAAAGAGTATATATAGGGATTCCTTGTAAGATAGATTTAACCAGGACAATCCTTCCTGCAATGTTTAAGGTTCTGAAAGTCCAGTTAGCCACTCTATTTTTTAATTTCTCTAGGATTCCCTGCCAATTCTTCAATCTCTTAGAGCTATAATCCAAGACATTTCCCAAATATTTCATTGGGAGATCCCCTTGCTTGAAACCAAGTAACCTGGTCAGGTGCCTTTTGACTGTCTCCACCGTATTAAATATAAAGGTGCAGGATTTATCCTTGTTAATTTCCATCCCAGAAGCCTCCGCAAATAAGTCTAGAGCCTTTTTCAGGTTTCTCACTTCCCTTACAGTTGGTTCCCCAAACAGCATAATGTCATCAACGAATTGTTGGTGGGTTATTGGCAATTCATTACCCCACAATCTGAGCCCTTTGATGTTATCAACTATTCTTTCTTGCTTAAGATACCTACCCAAGCCTTCAGCAGCAAGAATAAATAGGAAAGGCAATATGGGATCGCCTTGTCTTATTCCTCTGGAAGCCTTAAATGTTTTCGAAGGAGTTCCATTTACTAATATTGAGAAATTGGGGGTTGATATACAGCTGAGAACCCACTTTATCCATCTGTTACTAAACCCAAAGCTTCCCAGAATTTCTTCTAAGTAATGCCAATTAATTCTGTCATAGGCTTTCGACAAATCTAGTTTTATCATCATTCCTTTTTGTTTCTTAATCTTCATAGAGTGGATAACTTCTTGAGTAACCACTAATCCATTATTTGAGTATATTTTTGTTCTTTTAGTTTTTTAATTTTTTTTTTTTTATTTTTCTATTTTTACTTACTTAATTTTCTAGGATTTTTTTTTTCCAAATTCTTTTATGGTTTACGAGATAATAATTATTTTTTATTTATTTTTTTATTATTATTATCTATATATATATATATATAATATATATATATATATAGAGAAGAGAGAGAGAGAGAGAGAGAGAGAGAGAGAGAGAGGAGAGTAATTACATTTAAAAAAAGAAAAATAAGAACTTGAAAATTCATTAATTAGTCATGATTTCAAAAAAAATTGGACATAATGAATTTTAAAGTGTGAAAAATAAGCCCTCTAAAAAAAAGGTATGTCGCATCAACATGTTTCAAAATCAATATGAAAATCACTAACATTTAAAAACAAATATTTATATTTAATACATAAGAAAATTTAAAGTGTCAAAAATATGCTCTGAAAAAAAGGAAGTGTATTCTGCATCACCACTTTTCAAAATCGGGTCAGTTTTTTGCTACCTCTACGAAATGGATAATCATATGAGTTATTTAAAGTGTCAAAAATATGCTCCAAAAAAAAGAGAAGTGTATTATGCATCACCACCTATCAAACCCGGGTCACTTTTTTTCTACCTCTATTAAACGGGTCATCGTATCAGTTCTCGTTTTAAAGTTTACATTGTTTCCTATTGAAATAGAACCAGGAAAATATCTTAATGTCAATCCAAACTTGAATGGTGAACATAACATATTGTTGTTACAACTGTTACCGAAGTAAAAAATGGTGTTTGCATGGGAATATACAGATATGAATGGTATCCATTCCAACCTGTGCACTCACTGCATCTATTTGAAGGATGGTTGCAATCTAGTGAGATAACTGCAACGACACATGAACCCTACATTAAAGGAGGTAGTAAAAGAAGAATTGCATAAACTCTTGAATGGCAACTTCATTTATCTCTTTTTTGACAGTCAATGGGTATCTCCACTTGTCATTGTCTGCAAAAAGAATGGCAAGTGGAGGTTTTGACTGGATTATAGAGAACTTAACAAAGCCACTCAAAAGGACCATTTCTCCTTGCCATTTATAGACCAGGTCCTTGATACCCTGTATGGAAAGAAAATTTTCTCATTCTTCGATGGGTTTAGTGGGTACAACCAAATACAGATTGCCCTGAAAGACCAAGATTAAATGATCTTTATCTACCCTTGGGGAACTTTTGCATACAGGGTTCTTCCTTTTGGACTTTGTAACACAACAACCAATTTCCAAAGGGAGATATTGGGAGTTTTCTCAGATCTATTGAATGACTGTTTAGAAATTTTCATGGATGAATTTACACCCTATAGGGATGCCTTCGAAACAACATTAGTTAATTTGGAGAAGGTATTAGAATGATGTTAAGAAACTAATGTTTCTTTGAGTACTGGGAAATGTCACATGATGATGAAAGAAGGGATCATGCAGGGAAACCTTATTTCAGCTAACGAGATTAAAGTGGACCTTGCTAAGATAGATATAATCTTAAAAATTCCAATCCCCAAGACACAAAAAGTGCTATGTAGTTTTTTGGGTCATGCAGGGTACTATAGGAGGTTTATAGATTTTTTCTCAAAGATTGCATCTCCTTTATTTTCTTTAATTATGAAAGATGTAGAGTTTGTATGGATAGGAAAATGAGAGTAGGCCTTTGTGAAATTAAAAGGTTGTTTATCAACAGCTCCTATTTTGTGGGTTCTGAACTGGAATCTATCATTCAATATAGCTACAGACACATTTGGTACTATTGTGGGACCTGTTTTGGGCCAACTAGAGCACAAGAAAACATATGCCATTTATTATATAAGAAAAAACTCAACTCCAAGTGAACTCAATTACACAGTGATTGAGAAGCAATTCCTTCCAGTAGTGCATGCCATCAATAAATTTATGTAATAAATTATAGGATGTCAAGTGTTTGTACACACTCACCACTCTACCATTCATTTTTTGATGAAAAAACCAGTTGCTAATGGTAGGATTGCATGGTAAAATATTGTTCTTATAAAAATTTGATATAACTATCCTAGATAAACTTGGGAAAGACAATGTGGTGGTTGTTTTTCTTTCTAGGTTGAATGTTGGTAGTGAAAGCATGCCTATTGATGATTCTTTTCCATATGAATATATTTTTGCTATTTCAGTTCACTCACAGTGGTATCGAGACATAACTAATTATCTTGCTACAGGAAAATTCCCCCAACACCTAGCCTACAAGGAAAAGAAAAGGATTGTCCAGCAAAGTGCTAGATACTCATGGATAGAAGGAAATATCTATCACATTGGGCCAAACCATCAAATCAGACGTTGTGTAAGGGAGGATGAAATTTTTAATATCCTTAGAGCTTGTCATGAGGAAACTTGTAGAGGACACTTTGTAGATAAGAGAACATGATACAAGGTGCTCTCAACAGGATACTATTGGCCCACAATATTCTAGGATGTTAAGAAATTCGTGAAGGCATGTGACAACTGCTAGAGAATGGGTCAACCACTCAAACTAGACGAGATGTCATTGTAACCCCAAATATTCTTAGAACCATTTGAGAAATGGGACCCAGATTTTGTAGGACCAATTAACCCATGATCTCAGTAGAAATCCTACATTTTGGTCTGCATAGAATATGTCACAAAGTGGGTTGAGGCAAAAGCATTAACCAGAGCTCAATAGCAGGGTGTTTTAGACTTCTTGTTTTGAAGATATTTTTATCCGCTTTCGAGTACCCAAAGAAATAGTGACAGATGGAGGACCCTAGTTTACATCTCATTTGATTTAGACCCTGGTTAAAAAGACGAAATCTATCATAGAATCACTTCGCCTGATCCTCTGGAAAGAAAATGGCAAAGTAGAAAGCACCAACAAGGTTATTAAGGGCATTCTTACCAAGATCGTAGCTAGCCATTGAAGAAATTGGCTTGATCACTTCTAGAAGCACCGTGGGCATACCAGACTACATGGAGGAATACTACAAGGTTCTCACCATATGAATTAGTGTATGGTAAAAATCCTTTGTTTCTTATAGAATTTGAATTTAAGGAATACATTAAGAACAACAATACAAGTAAACTTGGACCTGGCAACAACATAGAAACAACGGTTGAGTAAGCTTAATGAACTAGATGAGAAACGATTAGCTTCCATTCAACAAATATACATTGTCCAAAAACAAAGAGCTAGGTGGCATGATAAATTCATTAAAAAAAATAAATTTCAAAAAGGAGATTGGGCTCTATTATATGGTTCAAGATTTAAAATTTTAAAGAGAAGCTCTACACCAGGTGGCTAGGTCTTTATGAAGTTCACATAGTCTTCAACAATGGGACTATAAATTTAGTAACCATTAACAGTGCCAGGACAGCATTGTTTGCTAATGGCTATCATCTTTGATTATATCACAAACCTGCTTCAAATTAATCATTCATCAACACTATCATGAATTCTAACCTTCATATTATGAAGGGAGGGGAAAATTCCATTGTGCTACAAATTTATTAATTCTATACTAAATATAATAGTCGAAGACTTGCTTCTGTTGGAAGTTGTTACGCCCAACAATTAAAAAAAAAAGCAATAAAAACATATAAATAAAAATCTGGTTGTGATAACCTCTTCGAGGGTGCATAAAGACCAATTGTGAAAACTGAAAACCACTATGTGGTAGCTACTACACATTTCTTTTTCCCCTGTAACAAGATTATGTAACTCATGCATATTCTATTTTTATGTTGTTGCAAGTTCTATTGGAATATGTTTGTAAATTATTTTTGTAAGTATTTTAAAGAATCATGTAAATAAGAAACAACTGTACAAATAGCATGGAAATTGGGTCTGTTGTTACATGTGTAACAATTGTCAACATGTAAGCAGATACAACAGTGAAATTGTTAGCCACAATATAGAAAAGGGGGAGTATTCATCAATGCTATGTTGCGAGAGAAATTCATACAACTAGCACATCATCGCTGGAATTAATTATATGATTGATCCTTGTTATGAGTCCTTCCTTGCCACATCGCGTCAAGTACATCATAAAAAGGCATATCACTTCTGCCCTCTGTTTAATAATCATGTAAATTAATATGATATCTCTTTAGACGGCTGAGGATGGATGTGACATTAAACTTGGGGGAGAGGATGAATCATTTCATAATCTATGATCTCGAATTTAAAATTGATAATCATTATTAAAACTTTGTCATCATTATCCAGTTATTTTGATCGTGCCAAGAATTAAAACACATTTAACATGAGATCTCCATCATCCATACCAATAATGAAATGATACCATGTGAATTATGATCCTCCCTAACCTGAAATCCTTGTTTTATTGCCTATTTCACTGCCCTAACATCAACCTTAGTGAAGCATTACACCTTCACTCCAAAATTCTCAGAGAAAGAGGAGAGTATAGAGAGTTGGGCTAGAGATGGGGGGAGGAGCAGTCCAACAAGAGCCCAATTCGACTGAAGCATTGGATAATTTCCCTGGGGCATGCCAGGTCTTTAAGGAAGCAGGTTGGTTTGATTTTTTCAAACAAATCGAGGGACCAGAGGAGTTGGTGGCGATGGAATTTGCTCGGAACCTACACAAAAACTAGATGGAAGTTTGAGGGTTAAACGTAGAAGTGACATAAGTAGTGAGTGCTCATGTGAAATCACTACAAACTATGGGGAAATGGTGGTTCTGTAAAAAAATAAATGACCCCTCTCTTAAGGAAGAATTCCTTTAAGGAGAGGAACAATTGGAGAAGAAGGGTAAGGGAATTGATAGATCATCACTCCCTCAGCCATGGGGAGATGTTTCCCTATACATTATCAATTATATTACCTATGAAGGAAGGGAAATGATTGTGTTCAACTACCATTTTTCACTGCTAAACCACCTGTGGCACAAGCAACAGGTTAACCTTCCATGTTTCTGGTTAGAAAACATCAGGCACATGTCTCTAGTTGTAAAAACTACTGCACACCCAAAAATTTGTGTCACCAATCACAGTCTTATTAAATTAATCGTACTAGACACATTAGAATGACAAGGCAAAAGATGGGAATAAATTATGAGTAGAAAGAAAAGGACCTCCCGTAAGAGACAAATTAATATCGATGACGCCCCAAAGGAAGCAACGGTGACTGGAGAATGAGGCTAAATCTTTGGAGGGTAGGATCGAGAAAAGATCATTAAAGAAGTCGATAGGTGATAGGATACCAAAGAAAAGGGTAAAAGCTAGCTCATGGTTGAAACCTTCATCTTGATCTAGAAAAGAACCGAGCAAGGACATGAGGAAGCAAAAAGAAGGGGAGAAACCCCATCCAAAAGAAGACCCTCTGTGAGATAAGGACGAGACTCAATTTTTAATGCTTAAAATAAAAATTTTAGAAGTAAATGAAAAATTAAGGTAACAAGTGGAAGGAAGTAGAGCAGAAGAAGAGGTCTCAAGCCTGGATACCCTAGCAGAAGTAGTGGACAAAATGAGGGCAAACTCTACATGAGGTCCTATGTGTGTGGCATGCACCATAAACCTAGCAGAAAATGAATACAAAGTCTTTGTTGTGAGCCTCATCTCGATGGAAACTCAAACCGAACCCTCGGAAGCTGTTACACAAGAACTCATTGATGACGCTCCTGATACACAAGAATCGACATCTGAAACAACGCATCCCATGGGTAGCGACCTGGGAGATGATACGCAAGAACTTGCCGATGACATTGATGTTACACAAGAACCAATAGTAGAGGTAGAAGCTACCTAGGGATGAAAATAAGATGTTTCTACACAAGAACCTATTAATTACGTTGTTGTTACACAAGAACCAATAGCCGAAACAGAGCAACTTAATCCTTGGGATGTTGTTAGACCCCCAAGTGATATTTTATGTGAAGGAACGCAAGGTCTTGAAGGAGGATGGTGTTCAAAGAAATTTTTATTGACATCAAAGTTGTAGAAGTGGAAACAACATGCACTCTTGTTGTAGGAAGGAGTGATCTTGCTAGTAGCACACTAGAAAGTAGTAAAGACTCTCTAGGAGAAATGGGCTAAGAAGGAATTGGCAGAAAAATGAGAAAGATGGGGAAAATAAGAAGCTACGAAGAAGGAAGAAGAGTAGTTGTAGCAACAGGTTTGGGATTTAATGAATAGTAAACAAAAGCTGCATGAACTCACCCTAAATCTATTAGGGTGTTGCAGACCCTCTCCATCCTACCCAGTTTTCCTGTAGGAACGATTTTTCTTGTTTTAGTTGAAGGTGGTCTATGAAAATAGACCATATTTCTACTCGAACCTTTTTGGATGTTTTTCATGCATATGATTTCCATGATCAAATCCTGCTTTGCAATCTTTTCCTTCATAATATAATTTTTGAACATGATAGTATGCACATGGTTGCGTGCATTCTTTCTTACATGGTTGATCTACAGTTGTGTGCCTTTATTTATTTTATGAAAAATAAAATAGAATGACACATGGGTATGAAATTAGCAGACGCGAATGAAGAGAAGGCAACATTAATGATCCAGGCTGAACTGGGTATGGATGCATAATTAAGATGAATTTTTAGGATTTTTGTTTAGTGTTCTGGATGTTAGGGAAGAAGCAACCATCTACAATAGAAGAATTGTGAAGCTTAGCCTCAACCTTTTTGTGTAGATGAAGAGTCATGCACTAACAGGATGCCATAAATGCATAGAGGTTACTTGTTCAGGACTACAAGAGAGTGACCCATTTCGTTTTCAAAATTTCATGGTTGTTGTCGCACAAGTTCAAGAGTATGCCTAGATTGTGGATCTATTGGGCACCTTTTGGATAGGACTCAAGTTTAAGTATCCTTTGATTTAGCTGTTAGTGGAGGCGTACTAGCCTCAGTCTCAACTCTATCATTATGAGGAGGAATATTGGTCACATCACCTGATGGCCACTCAAGGCTATAGGTCTGTTGAGGAGGGCACCACTAACGCCTATTATCTGATAAAATTGCATATGAAATATAGCAACAAGCTCTGAAGTATTTTGCATGAGGGCAGGCAAATGCTTCAGCTTGGGGGAGATGTTGGGTGCAGGTTTTGTGCATATTTTAGACACATTTTCCCCACCATATTTGATCATTTCACCTTTGACCTTTGGGCTTTTTATCATAATTAATTTTTTCCCAGCTATAGGAATCTATTTTTTATGACATTATTTTTCCATTCTTGTTAAATGTGAATGAGGTGATATCTTTTTGATAGCTAACCAAGGAAAATATGGAAAAAACATTCTCTGCCTCTATTTCTATCAGGTGATGCTCCAAAGTCCACGACCAAAGGATGAACAATGGTGTGACAATTCACAAAGGGGTTTTGAGTACTTGTTGTTTGAAACCATTGTTGTTACACCCCAAATTGCTGCTACACCTCAAGCATTGTTGTTATACCACAAATTGTTATTACATTGTGGAATGTTGACTACATCGCACCTATCTAGGACTGTGGGTACTATTCCACATGAAAATTTCTGTAAAGGTTATATTATCTATAGGTGGTTAAGGAATTCAGGCCATTGTGATTTTGAGAAATACTGTAACAACAATAGGGCTTGTATTTATAACATGTTGTAACAATTTCTATTCCTTCTCAATATTAATTAGCATGAGAATCATGAGATTCTCGTGACAAATCTGTTTCTTATTTTGGGCATGTAAATCTTACAAAGGAGACTGAGTTCCATGTAAACAAGTCGAACAACGTCATAATTTTCTCTTCTGTAATTCATAACCACTTTAATACAAAGAATAACATTGTTGATGTTTTTACAGACGTGGTGTTGGGACCTTAACTAATTCGCATTTCGTCCCTGCACCCTGCTAAGGAGGAAGGGCCCTCCTCTTTAGCAGAAATTGCAGCAACAACAATAGCATAGTGGTAGGTTAATTATTGCTCTTTTCATTAATTGTGAAGTTATTTCTATCGCTGTGTAATTTGCAGAATGGGTTTATTTATGTTCCATATTTTTTTATATGTTTTCACACAGGATTGATTTGAGCATAATATTCAATTAGTTGGCTTAGTTAGTGGTATGGTGTGTGGTGTGCCTTTTCCTTGGTAACATAAAGTGTGGTTTCATTTCTCTAGAATGTTTTTGATTTCTGCATGAGTGTTACTTTCTGCAATTAAATTTAGTGACATTTGTTTCTCTCTTTTATTTTTACTATTGGCTGAAGTATATCGGCACAAACAACACATACTTCTTTGAAATAAATAAATCTACCACGGGTTGAGAATTAATGGTTGCGATTCAGTCAAATTAACAACGATTAAATCGACTCAGCAAGATTCTCTACCATTTTTCATTATTTATTTATATGGTTATTTAATTTTTGTTTTTCGCTTTAGTTGACATTAGCGAAAATTATTTTTATTATTTTTTGAGGATGTGACATACTTACACATGTCCGTCATACTAAATTGTAGAATGAGCCTCTCTTCTTTTTTTAATTATTTATTTATTATGTTTTTTTAATTTTTTGTTTTTGTTGACATTAGTTAAAATTATTTTTTATTATTTATTGGGGACGTTGACATACTTACACATGTCCCTTCATACTAGATTTTAGAATGAGTCTCTTTTCTTTTTTTATTATTTATTTCTTCTATGGTTATTAATTTTTGTTTTGGTTAAACTTAGCAATTTTTTATTTTTTTTTAATTTATTTTTAGGACAATGACATTACTTACACTTGCTTATATGGATGGTAGAATGAGCCTCTTGGTGATTTTTAATATTTATTTATATGTTATTTTATTTTTTGTTTTTCTTGTTTTATTTTGTTTTGTTTTGTTTTTTGTTTTTTTTTTTTTTTGGTTGACATTAGCGAAAATTATTTTTATCATTTTTGGAGGACGTGACATACTTACACATTTCCCTCATACTAGATTGTAAAATAGGCCTCTCTTCTATTTATAATTATGTATTTATATGGTTATTTAATTTCTGTTTTTATTATTTTTTGAGGACATGACATACTTACACATTCCCCTCATATTGGAATGTAGAATGAGCCTCTCAGTGATTTTTAATTATTTAGTTATATTGTTATTTAATTTTTGTTTTTTGTTTTGTTTTGTTTTGTTTTTGTTTTGGTTGACATTAGTTTTTTTTTTTTTTTTTTTGAGGATGTGAGATACTTGCACATTTTCCTCATATTGGACTGTAAAATGAGCCTCTTAGCTCGACATGTGCTACTTAAATGTACATAAGGATCCTCTCATCAATGCATCCCTAATATAATAACATAATGCATGCACATGGCATCTATGATCTACAATATATGCTCTACATATCAACAATATAATAATAACACATATCACATGATAACATGTGTCAAACTCTCCAAAATATCAGCCATAGTCTTAGATCTCAACAACAATAATCAACAATGTATGGTAATTCTCAGTGGCCTAATCAACAACATATATTAGCAACATGATGAAGCATCTTTGCAACATGAAAACTAGCATAAGAACAACAACAATAATCAATAATATACCATACAAATCAACACTAGATATCAACCCTCTATAGGAAAAACATGGCAGGTAAAAAACCACCATATGAATTATAAACCTCTCTATGATAATTGGAACTAGTGGCAACAACCTAAATACAACAATGTAGTGGTATCATAAATAAATGTCACTCTAACAATCCTCACCGATATAGGAACCATACATCAAATGGCTCAACAACATGCATTAATACTCCTACGATGCAAGCTCCAATTATGGACAACAAATCACAAAGAAAAAATAACATCCCTAGCAATAAATGAGTCAACGCAATAGCAAATCACCAGTCAACAACATTATCACATAAACCCTGAGTGAATCTTAATAAAAAACTATATTGGTAAGTAGCTAAGAAAATAATGTGACAAATGAGAAATAAAAAAACACCATAATTTGTATAAAAACAACAATAACATATCATATATTGACCATGATCAACACCAAATTCCTTTGCATACTCGTTACAAATCTCTATCATTATAAAAATGTAAGTAGTTGCAACCATAAACTAGAAGTTCCATACAGCATCATGACATTTTCTCTCCATAATAGCAACATAATAACTTGCTCATATAATTTTGGTAATCATACATGGCATATCATGAGCTCAAATAACCATCAATCTGAATACAAGTTTCTATCCTTAAGCTAATACAAAACAACTGCATATTAGCTTACACAACACTATGAAGTAGCATATAATCCATTCAAAACCGAAACAATATGCCTATAATAGATCAATGCCAACTAAGCACATATCGCGGGGGACATAAAAAACTCCTCCAAACAATATTATTTTCCTCTTCTCCTGGCAAGGAACGATGATGCCATCAATAAACCATTGAAAGACTAGAAGCATATGAGATGGTCCCTTGGACATATGCCATTTCCATATGATCTACACACCTTGGAAAACTCTCTCCCAGAGAGATGTGTGCTCATGTTCATATAAAAAAACCTCTATCAAACTCTAATCATGATGGCCTCAACAAATAAAACATTAGTAGCATAAATCAACATAAAAAAGGATCAGCATCATCAAACCCTGGTTACATACATCAAAGCAACTCCTCATGGATAGACCAATAGATATCAAAGTTGAAGACAAGGATAAATTGGTAGCATAATGTAAACCTTGTAGAGCTCCCCTTGAGCTCATCCACCTCCTCAACAAGATAATCTGTTTACACACACTACTCTTGCTATGGAAACACCTTCAATGATTCTACATGTAAAATAATGATGCACTGTATACTCACCCTAAGGCTATGAAAGACTCATTTCCTCCTTTCAGTCTCTTGTTGCTCCTTCTTCCTCTAAAGTTTGAGGGGTCGATCTCTAACATGTGGATCCCTCATTGTGTTCTTGTTTGGCCTACTTTTCATGATCCTTACTCTTTAACTCAATGGCCTTATGAACCTTGGTCGCTTGCAATCTTTGGCCATATGACCAAGATTGTCACACATATAGCACCTGATGTGACTAGAATGAAGGAAAAGAGTTGCATATATTGATCTTCCTTTTATTTCTCTTTGCATAAAACCTACATTCAATGACCTTATGGCCAAAATCACTTCATGAGTACTGTAACCATAAAGAGGATTTTTATGCCTAATTGTTGTTGAACTTTGTGAAGGAGGTGATATTTCTTGACAATGCTTCTTATTCGACTACATTTTTTGCTGACACGATTTTCTATTTTTACTTCTACAATTGGCTAAAATGTATCCAAAATTTTGGCAACTAGAACATCTAACATTTCTTACACCTTTTCTTGAAACATTGTTTTGCTCTTGGTTTCCTTTCTTGCTATTGCAAGCTTCTGATCTAGGCTCTCCAATTTATTCCACATTAGCTCCCTTTGAGTTTGATCTACTCTTTTCAAACTCTTCTCTTACTCAAATAACCTCAACCTTTAATTTTTAACAATGGTTGATCTAATTTTTCAGCTGGCTTCCAATCTCCTCTTCAATTCGCATTACTTCCTCCAATTAGGGTTTTAGCTCCACTATTTCTTTCTTGAAATTGTATTCTCTCTCTTCAAGTATTTAGAGAAGATTTTTTAGATCTTTATTCCCTATTGAGAGCTACTCTATTTTTTCCAATGTTGAGCTAAGTTTCACTTGATCTTCAATCGGTTTCTTCTCTTCCTCATCATTTATCCATGTTTCTTCTCCATGCACTGCATGCAACCTATCCCAGATCTGTCTTGCAATGTTAACATACATGATTTTATCAATGTCCCAATCATGAAGATTATCACATATTACACATTTGGCTCGTGCATCCAATAACTGAGCTTGTTGGGAAAAGGGCTTACCGTCATGACCATTTATCACCATTTTTCAAACTTTAGATCCTTGAACAATTTCTTTTTACTTTACCTTCTCTCTCGATTCTTGAAAATTTGTGACGTTAATAAGTGGAGCATCTTAATAACCCATGATTCACCTAGATCCACTTTCTAGTGATTAAGCTCCAAAAAAGTCACCTACTCGGATAACCCTTATATATACATCAGTTTACTGAATAGCAACACACATCACCAACATTAGTAGATTTGAATATAAAGGAAACATAAAGTCAACAATGAAAGCCATCAAAAACATTAAGAAAAACATGCATAAAGAGGCAAAAGTATTTTTGGTGGAAACCCTTAAGGGGAGAGAAACCACCTTATTATTGTTGCTCCGTTATGAATCTTCTATTAATCAAATCAATTTTACATTTTTTAGATGGCCTCCACTGGCAAGGAGCTACCACCACTATATAAATTTAGTTGGCTACCACCAACAAGGAGCCACCATCCCTATCATAGTTTAGATAGCCACTACTAGAAAGGAGCCATTATCCATGAAACTCTTTAGGGGCACTTTTCAGAATATTTCAAATTAGTACCCCAATCATCAAAGCAATTATCTCTACAAAAAAATCTTGATTAAATCAACATCAACACAACTCCATAGCAATTCCTCCCTCTTGACCACTCAATCCTCTGAAACTTCTTCTCCACTTTGATTACTACTACCTGCATACAACATTATCTGGAACCTGGAAAATAAACTCTAATAAGTTTTAGATATTGAATATGCTCCTACAACCACAATGCTTCTCTCTCGATGCTCTCTCGATGGGTCACTCTCTCAATCCATCCAACTCACATTCCTCAAGGTATTATCTATATATAATGTTTCTCCTTAGAAATTCATTTGTAACCATCTTCTAGATGAGGAGAGAACTTTCTCAGGCCAATAGACCATTTAATATTAGCAAATACCAAAGTATAAACCCCTGGAAATGACCAAACAATACACGAGATCCAGAAAAAGTCATATGCAACGAGTAATGTAGGTCCTCCCCTCATAAAAAAAATTATAATGCAAATTCTACATGCAAAACCTGAGTTACTGACACAAGTTTCCTTTAAGTAACCTGTGTTACCCTTGCCAAGCTTCCTTTTCTTCAATTTGTTCACCTCTAAACTTCTAGAACATGTACATGCATGTCTTCAATCACCTCACGAGCCTATAGGACCTCTACAAACACATGTCAAGTCTTTGATGATCATAACAAAACCTTCAAACATGTTCAATCTCCCTATGCAGGTATCAAGACATCATCATATGCATCTTATAAGCCTTCACCTTTCAATTTTTAGCTTAGCTTCAAGGTGTAGACATGCAACTTTGAAACATTGTTCCAAACACAGGAGGCCGCACATTTGACTTGTAGAAAGCATAGAAATGATGATTACAAGGTTGAACAAAATCAAGTAATGGTTGAAATCAATGGCAACACTATAATGTCAACACTATTGCATCATCTTTGCCCCATTTTTCGGCTAATAGGCACCTGCCATGGGGGGACTTTAGAGCTATCATTGATCACAATTATATAAATTAAATGAATGATACATAGTAATAGTCATTAACACACTAATTTTATAATACGTCTTATAATGTCAAGATTAAAAAAATTCATTAAAAAACTAAGCTATAATTTTCTTTCAACTTATAACTATTATTGTTAATTATAAAATGAACTAATATATGACTTATATATATACATTCAAAAACACATCTACAAATATTCTTAATCATGAAAATTCACTTCCACTATACCCTAGAAATTCTTGAAGTCTAAATATTCTTTGTTATAAGAACATGGGCCAATATCATGGCTTATCAATACTACACACCTAAAAAATCAAAACTCATTTCATATGACATTTTTTAATTAATCAAACTAATGTAAAAGGTAAAAAAGACATAACTATAAATCACAATGTTTCAAAATAAATTGTAATGTTTAGTCCATAATTAATTATAAAAATATTCTA
>APFE030885943.1:88725-104409 GCA_000404065.3 Pinus taeda
GCCTTAGGTGGTTTTGGCTGGAATTTAAAGCTAGCTTAGGAAGTCTATGATCTCCTATGTTATTGAGTTTGTGCTTGTACAACAAAAGCCTAATCATAGCTAGGCTCTCAATAGGGGCAAGACCTACTTCTATAAGGAGAATAGGATAGGGTGTATTGCTTTTAATTATCAGGTTATACGTTATAAAACACTTCTGGATTTGCTCAATCTTTCTCCAAGATTTTCTAGAGATGCTGCAACACCAAACCTCACATCCATATAGGATAACAAGAGTGACTAAATTTTCAAAGAGGAACTTCTTTTTATCATCCCACATTACAAGGTTTGTCATTTTACAATTATTTTCAAGACCAAAATAAGCTTTCCATCCCCCATTAATCCTTTTCTCGATGCTATGGTTCCAATTGAGCTTGTGATGAATATCAATTCCTAGGTACTTGTAAGAATACACTTCCTCCAGTTTATTATTGTCATACTTAAAATTAATGTAAGTGTCCTTCTTGGATTTCATAATCATAGATTTTGTTTTGTCAATGTTGACAGTCATAACCATGGTAGAGCAGAAATGCTTAAGAAGCCTAAGTTTCTTATCAAGGTCAGATGGGCACCTTGCGGGAAGAACAATATCGTCAGCATAGAGAAGAAGGATGAAAACTATCCTAGCTAAGATCGTGCTAGCACAACCTACTTCCTCTAAATAACCTTCGAGCTTGTCGATGTAAATTCCAAATAGGGTAGGGGAGAGGGGGAAACATTGTTTAACTCTGATATTACACTTAATATCTTTCGAACACCCCTCATTTCTCTTTAGCTTGGCAACTACATTCTCGTATAACCTTATAGCTGCAACTCTCAACTCGAGAGGAACCTTTAGGTCTTCTAATCTATTCCAAAGGTTGTTTCTAGGAACTGTATCGAAAGCCTTTCTAAAGTCCACAAAGCAACAAAAGAGATTGGATTTATCATTACGAAATTCCTCCACAATGATCCTAAGCATAACAAGGTGGTATGTTGTTGAGTGATGCCTTCTGAAACCCACTTCGCCTTTGGCCCGCTTACCTTCACTTTCAAGCCATATGCTCAACTTCTTTTCGAAAATACTACCATATAACTTGGCTAAGCGAGCGCTGATCATAATTGTCCAATAATTAGAGGGGTTATTTTTATCCCCACTTTTAAAAATAGGGATAATGAGGCTCTCAGTCCATGGATTAGGGAACCCTTGCTTAACTACTTGATCAAAAAGCTTGTGGATTACATTAATCATTTTAGTTACTTAATTAATTAATTAATTTTAACCAATTAAATGATTTTTCCTAAAGTTAGTACAATACATATCAGGTAAAATGACTAAAATGTTATGCAAAACCATTTCAACAAATTATTGCTACTGCCGACTACTAATGGAATTTGATGGCGAGAATTGTTGATGGTGATTTGTCCCAAAATCATAGTGAAAAATCATTCTTAATCATCAAAATTAATTCTTTAAATTATTAAATGGTATAATAGAAATGTTGTTGGAGATTAATTATGAACACCTATGAATTCATCGACAACGCATAGCCACCGCCACAATTCACACCACCTCATTGATCGCCCCCTTACCCTGTTGATATTCGAAGAGACATAACTGCCATGACACTTCCAACCTGAAGAGGAAATTCATCAACTTAGTTTCCTGTATAAATTGAGATGAGGCATAACATAAATGCATATAGTCAAAGTTGTAGGCAATTTTCGCTGCATGCTCTTGTAGCAGTAGTAGTTTGTTGTAGTCATGCAGAGTTCGGATGCACAGCTCAAGTAGTTGTAATGTAGATGTGGCTGCTTTGGCCTACTGTAAATTCATGTGTGGTATTATGTTTTAATTAAAAAACCTTGGTTGTGCTGTGTTTTGAGTGTGTTGATTTTGTGTTATTTTTATGCTCAACTGTGTGCTACTATGATGAGACTTTCAATTGGTATCAGAGTGTGGTATAGTGTGTGAGTTGAAACTGTTGTTTTCTTGTTGTAGTTGCCAATTTGGTGAAAGGAGTTAATGTTGAAGGTGTTATCATGTGTTGGATAAATCCTACCTCTATCCTGAGTGGTATCCTGCATGAGCTATGAGTGTTTGTTGTTAGGTGGATTGTTTGAATTCTGCAAACACTATTTTAATGAGAGGTGCATGCTTCCCTCTATCTGTAAGAAGGTTTATTTGTTGATTTCCATTAGGTCATCATCTATGCACGAGTTTTGTTAATGTTGTAATATAACCGAAGTTGAGGCTTGAAAAGTAAGAAAAGCATGGAAGATTTGCAATTCAAGGAGAATAATATCGTGAAGCAGTAACTTGGTGAATCTTTCATCCATTGATGTCATAATTGGTTCATTCACTACCACGTTTTACACAGTCGTTCACTGTCGCGGGTAGGCTGATAGTGAAGGTAAGGTAGCTGAGTATTTATACACCCCTACTTAGTCGTAGTAGAGATATTATCATTCTCGTCATCTGCATAAGGAGGATCACATGACTTGCATCCTATCGTTGTTTTGTGGTATATCTTTTGCAGTCGTGGATTAGGCCAAGGGTAAGAAAAGCATATCATAGCCACAAAACTCAAGAAACTTAGGAATTGAAGTCAACGTTGCCTATTAATAACTCTAAATTCACTAATTTTGCATGTTGTAAGTTAGTCGTGCATTTGATTTCAGTTGCTTAGTTGTTCAACTGTAGTTGTGTATCCCACTACCCTTTGTCTTTCAAAGGGAACATATTTTGTTCTATCAGGAGCATGGGCATATTTGGAATATTCATATTTTGTTTCATTGGGAACACAGACACATTCGGGATATTCGGTGTATTAAAAGTTGTCTGGGAGCCAGGCCTTCCATCCTTGTAGGACCCCACAATCATAATGCAAGCATACTCTTCTACAGAAAAGGAGCTCGTTGTTAAATTCCTGAACTTCTAATGAGCCAACTCACCTACCATGTTAAGAAAATATTTCATCGATGAATGTCAGATATGGTGTTGTTAGCCTTTCTCAAAATTTCTTGTATATATGATAATAAGAATTATGGATTGTATTGTTTGGAGAGAAAAATATAATATGACAATTATGGCCTGAGCTAGGGGGATGCTGTATGGATATGTGTTACACTGTCTGTGCGCAAACACTTTAAAGTATTGTGGTTGACATCCTGTAAGAGTTGGTTGAAGAGCTGTTCGAAAAGCAGAGCTAAGGATGAGCTAAATTTTCCTAGAGTTTGCAACTGCAGTCTACTTGAAGAGAGTTAAGATTTGTTTCTCTGTAAGCATATCTGAAACCACCGCTGTGTATGTGATTTAAAACTAGGTTGCAAAGTCGCTGACCATATTGAGGAGGTGTCGTGAATTTGAGCCAAGGATTAGCAATGTTGATTTCGAGAAGATGTGTAAGGACCTGCAGTCCTTGGCACGCCCACCGACACGATGTGAGAAGTTGACTTGGCGGACGAGCGACTTGAATGAAGGAAAATATGCAAAGTAAGGAGCTCATACTTAAAGTACGACGAAGGCATGTGATAATGTGCACAAGGAAGGGAGAGAGACTTGGTTTTATAAGGTGTGGAGCATGGTTGGATTACCCAAAGGCAGACCTACACTTGGAACGAAGGCCGACAGTGTTTGGAGGGCGTTATGATGGAAGTGTAGGGTGTTGGCAAGTCAGCTTGGCAGCCAAGACTTGCCCAATGCACCATATAAGTAATCGAAGGTGTGGAGGAATTTGGAGCATGAACAACTCCGCTCATCATCAATCTAGAGAAGTACGCAAGACAAGTGTAGCTGCAATAAGAAGGAAAGGCCCAGATTTGGTGATGCGCCCGCTCTTGGACAGGGCCGCATGTAGGTAGGCATGCTATCTTGGTTTTGGGTGAGGGCATGGGTAGGAGTACCCACTGGTTGGTGAAACCATCCGAAGTTGGTGAACAGTGGAACGTTGGTAAAGTCGGGTGAACGGTGGAACGTTGGTGAAGCCGGTTGTGCGAAGATGGTGTCTTTGTGACATGGTGGATTCACTCGCCCGTCGTGCACGAAAATAAGGTTCGGTTGTGAAGTGCGGAAGGTAGCTCGTGTGAGGGCATGCCCACCCAAATTGGGCAAGGAAATCTTGGTTGTCACACGGTGGTGTGATGAAGTTGTAAATTTGGCTAAGTATGAAACTTGGTGTTTCCAAGTATACTTGTAAAGCTTTTTAATATTGAAAGATTGTATAATATATTATTTTAGTAGACTCATTATTCAGGGAGTTGCCCCTCCCTTTATATTGTGCAATTGTGTTCTCTTGTATAATTGTTGATGATAATGAATGTGTATTAGTGTTCATTGGTATAACGGAAACATTAATACTTACTTGGTCGAGAAACAAAAACTACGTAGGACAAGTGGTTAGGCATAGTCCATGAACATAAGTATTGGTGAAAAGAAAGTGTTCGGTGGTGTCATACCTCACCAAGAGTGGTTGAAAGACTACCGCTGGCCTGGGGCCATGACAGTTGGTATCAGAGCTAGTCTGAAGACTTGGAGAAGTCTTGCAGGAAGGTGGGTGAAGCAAGTGTATACACACTCGGAAAACTTGACAATTGATGGCAAGTACTTGCAGGTGAAGGAAGCTGGTTTCACACACAAGTGGAACAAGAGCTAGTTCACGTCTTGCAGGGAACTTGGAGAAGGCTGAAAGGCAAAGATGGTGGATGAACCTACAACAGGTGAATCTAGCCATAATGCAAGTGAAGTCTTCCAGTACAAAGTGTTGGAATAGATGGGTCGATAGAGTTCTAACTGGGTTTCGATGAAGGCTGAGAACATGAAGATTCGGGAAAGTTGTTCAGAACTAAGGAAGGAACTTGAAGAAATCAAGAGCCAATGCAGAAGTACGATGGATGGTGAACTCAAGGAAGTTGATGAGGAGATCCGACAAAGTGTTCTTGGTCTTCAAGAGCTCTTGGATGAAAGAGCCCGGTTAAGGAAGAAAAGTGCCATGGTGGAAGCTGAAATCAAGCAAATTGAGGAAGAGATAAAGAAGAAGCTTCTTGGTAAGAAGGTTGTTGTAATTGAGTAGGAAGAGCTCAACTACATTGACAGGCTAGGAACTCACTACCATGAAAATCCAGAGGATGTTCGGAAGCTTAGTTCTATGGAATTAGTCAATGGATACTTGGTTAGTGCACATGAGCAAAATGTGATGGAGGACAAGCTTGAAGGAAGTCAAGCTAGACCAAGATTGAGTTGCTTAGAAGAGCCAAGCAAGGAAGTGAAGTACCTTAGGAGGAATGTCAAGTTGGAGCACAAGCCAATTGACACTTCTGAGGCAAATTCTTGAATAAGGTTGCTGATGTGAGACACAAGATAAAACCGACAGAAGGAGGTGATTCCTTGAAGCTGAGTTTTTTGCAGGCGACCATGAAAGGGAAGAGATTTGCACCTTTGGTGCATACGGGAGCTACTCATAGCTTCTTAAGCAGGAAAGCAACAAAGTCTTTTGGGAAGAAAGAAAATATGGAGAGGGAATGGAGTGCTTTCAAAGCAGTCAACTCTACCATGAGAGTTGTTATTGTGTGATGGAAAACACTCAGGTGAGAGCGGGATCGTGGTTTGGAAAGTTGGACTTGAGGATCGTAGACATGGATGATCATTCTATGGTGTTGGGGCAATATTTCATGAGGTTTGCACAAGCCATACCAATGGTGGACCAGGACATTATTTTGATCACGGCTGAAGGAAGAACCATGTTGGTTCTGATGAATAGAAGGAGTTGCTTGGGGTGTAGACTGAGGATGAATTCTATGACTTTGTATCCCAAAGATCCAAATGTGAAGCATGAGGATGTGGAGTAAAGAGGACTTGGGAGTATGAATCAAACAACGAAGGAAGGGAAGTTGATTGACTTCGTTGCAAGAGCGAGGAAGAATAAACTAAGTGGGAGATCAATCTCACAAACCTTGGAGCACTTGATAGAGACATCTTCTATTGTTGATCTTCACAATGGAGTTACAGAAGAAGGGATTCCGAGTACTACTTCAGAAGCAATGGTTGTAGAAGATTATGGAGGTAGAGATCCAACTTTTATAGTGGATTTTTGCAGGTATGCTATGGGCATATATGACTTTCAGCTGATGAAAGCCAAGCTTGGAGAGGTTGGATGTACATGTGAGGAGATTGAGGCTATGCACAGATACTTGAGGACACAACATCAATCTGATACATGGGTGGATGTGACTCGGGGAGGAAACTTCCTGGCCCTCCTTTCTCTATAGACAACCTTGGAGATGGGTTGGTGCAGGGACCTTGATTGGAAGGGGCTGCACCAACTTAGCAAGGGGCCTTGGGAGGAGGCTTCTTTATGACAGATTGCATACTTGGATGCAGATGGCTAGATGTTGGGATGGAGTCTACATGGGTTGGACATCATGGACAACTAGAGTCATGGACATCAGGTTGAAGACATGGAGCATGACAGTTATGTAGGGACATTATGCAGGAACATGTGTAGATGTGTCATTCATGGACATTATATGGGTAATGTCGAAGCAAAGGATGTTGTGCAAGTGCTATTGTGACATGGAGATGTATGAGCCAGTGGAGAGGTTGTACACTCTTGTGCAACAAGACCATGGGCTGAACATGTTGCAGATGGGATGGAGTTTCCATGGACCTAAGCATGGGGAATTGGACAGATTCTTGATGAGTTCGAGATGTAGTAGAAGTCAGGGAAAGACTGATGGGGACATAAGGATGTGCATTCTTATGTTTTGGGAGTATGGTTGGATTATCTACCCAACTAGTTCAAGTCATGAGGGGTACCAGTGTGCAAAGATATGTGACTATCAGGACGAGGCAATGTTGGCACATGATGGAAGTGTGTTGGCATCTGATGGAAGACTACAGGATGAGGACGAGACATGATGGAGATGGTGGTTCTACATAAGTTGTAGGGATGTTTGCAGTATGTGGAGGAGTTGATATCATGGATAAGATTGTTCGGATATGGAAATCTTGATCTTGGTGGATGGCTACTAAGATAGTATGTTGTCGAGGATGACAACGATTTCAGGTGGAGGAGGATGTAAGGACCTGCAGTCCTTGGCACGCCCACCAGCACGATGTGCGAAGTCAACCTGGCAGACGAGCGACTTGAACGAATGAAAATATGCGAAGTAAGGAGCTCAGACTTAAAGTGCGAAGAAGGCATGTGATGATGCGCACAAGGAAGGGAGAGCGACTTGGTTTTATAAGGCGTGGAGCATGGTTGGATTACCCACGGGCCGACCTACACTTGGAATGAAGGTCGACAGTGTTTGGAGGGCGTTGCGATGGAAGTGTATGGCGTTGGCAAGTCAGCTGGGCAACCAAGACTTGCCTAATGCACCATATAAGTAAATAAAGGCATGGAGGCATTTGGAGCATGAACAACTTCACTCATCATCTAATGTAGAGAAGTGCACAAGACAAGTGTAGCCACAACAAGAAGGAAAGGCACAGATTTGGTGATGCACCTACTCTTGGGCAGGACCGCAAGGAGGTAGGCACGGTATCTTGGTATTTGGTGAGGGCACGGCTAGGAGTACCTGCTGGTTGGTGAAACTGTGCGAAGTTGGTGAACGGTGGAATGTTGGTAAAGCCGGGTGAACGATGGAATGTTGGTGAAGCCGGGTGAACGGTGGAACGTTGGTGAATCCGGTTGTGCGAAGAGGGTGTCTTGGTGACTTGGTGGAGTCACCCACCCGTCGTGCACGAAAACAAGGTTCGGTTGTGAAGTGCAGAAGACAGCTCGTGTGAGGGCACGCCCGCCTGCCTTGGGCAAGGAAATCTTGGTTGTCACATGGTGTTGTGATGAATTTGTAAATTTGGCTAAGTATGAAACTTGGTGCTTCCAAGTATACTTGTAAAGCTTTGTAATATTGAAAGATTGTATAATATATTATTCGGGTAGACTCGTTGTTCAGGGAGATGCCCCTCCCTTTATACTGTGCAATTGTGTTCTCTTGTATAATTGCTGATGATAATGAATGTGTATGGGCGTTTATTGATATAAAGGAAACATTAATACTTACTTGGTTGAGAAACACAAACTAAGTAGGACAAGTGGTTAGGCGTAGTCCATGAACATAAGTATTGGTGAAAAGAAAGTGTTCGATGGTGTTGCATCTTGCCAAGAGTGGTTGAAAGACTACCACCGGCCCGGGTGCATGACAGGATGCGTTCTGAAGAAGAATGCAATAGAGGCAGTGAAATTTTGAGTTCATTTGGAAATGGAAGTAACAAACGGTAAAGAGCGTTGAACCTATAGTGTTCAACCCATTTGTCAAGCAGCCATAATCAAAGTTTTTCTAGCTAGAGAAAGAAGGCAAAGGAAAAAAAATCTTTGAGTTTGGAAGTGAGCGTGTGATAAAGAGCCCGGAACCTATAGTATTCTTATTTAAAAAATAGGAAAAGAAAAGAGATTAAGAAGTCTAGGAGAAGACAAAGAAGAAATTGAAGGTGAAATCAAAGGTCATTAGTGTAGCTTTGATTTGCTACCACCACCTATATTTACTCATAAATATTTTGATTTTTGGGTTATTAGAATGCTAACCTTTCTTCGAGCTAAAGACTTAATTGAACATGATCTAATAACTCATATGATGAAGTATGTGATGATTTAGCATTAAATTTTATAAAACAAATATTGGATGAGAAGTTTTTGTGCAACGTAGGAGAAGCTACAACTTCCAATGAAGCATGAAAGATGCTCAAAGTAGAATTTGGTGCAAAGGGGGAGTAATCAAGTTGAAGATAGTAATGTTGTTCAGCCTATTGTAGGAGTGCTTGAAGATAAGAATGAAGATGGATCTATAGTAGCGAATCTATAGAGAGATGAAGGATTTTGTGAATCTTACTTGAAAGTGGATCACAATGTTGATGGTGTATTATTAGTAGACGCTAATTTTGGCATAGATAATGTTTCCAATGGAGAAGCATCTAGTTTAGTGGATCAAGCAATTGAAATTGATGATGTTAAATTTGATGAAGAACAATTCACTAGTGATGAGTGGTTGGATATGATCCAACATAAACACCTTATTAATACATTGTTATTTGGTGAGAAAATTTCCACTTGCGTCTAAAAGCCAAGTGGAAGATACAGAGACAGAGATAAAGGCAGAAATAGAGTTAGAGACAAAGAAGGAAGCCCACAAAGAGAGAACAAAGACAAAGGAAAAGTTAGAGAAGTATCATAACCAATGTGGTTTTGCAAATATTTTTAATTCTAACATTGATTTTGAGTGTGCATGTATACAAAATGATTATGAAGAAGAATTAAAGTTCCTTGAAGCATGGATTGATGATGCCCACATAGAAGTTGCAACTATGAATATTGAAGACAGTATGGACAATATTGAAAATGAAATTTTCATGTATTGGAGTCTTGAAGAGATAAAATTCTATTATCAACTTATGTTGTAGCAAATTGATAATCAAAAGATTGATAATATAGAGAAAAATATAGAAGATGACATGTGGCAACAGTCCACATATGAACCATGTAAAGGACATCCATGGACACCCTGAAATGATTTTCTATGTTTTTATGATAAATAAAGATATAACGATGGTAGAGCTCGAACAACAAACGAAGAAACTCAAATTAGTAATCTACACCAAAAAGACAAATATGAAGCAACTCAAAGGATACAAAATCTGGAAGAAAAGGAGAAAGAAATCCATTACAAGACTTGATGTTAAACTTTTTGAATCATTGTACGCTTAGCTGAGACTTAGACCAACATTCATGTTTAAGCTATGTTAAGTCAATATTATGTTATAAGTCATAATTAAAGGGGAGTGTTGGAGATTAATTATGACCGTCTATCAATTCACCGACAAAGCACCACGACTGCGGCACTTCATACCACCTCCTAGATCACCGCCTTACCCTGTTGATATTCGAAGAGACATCACCGCCATAACCCTTCCAAACTGAAGAGAAAATTCACCGACTTAGTTTCCAATATAAATTGAGATGAGGCATAACATAAATGCATATACTCGAAGTTGTAGGAAGTTGTAGTTTGTTGTAGTCAGACGCACAGTTCGAGTAGTTGTTGTTAGGACCCCATATTGTCTATCTTTGACCTTATATTTTGTCATAATATTGCCCTTTTCAACCCATATTTGAAAGTCCTTGCTAGTGTTTTGACTCAATCATTATAGAGGTATATAATGACTCTTCTCATTACTATATGTTTAATTATTTAACACATAATCGTGTTATCTTTATAATTGATCTTTGAAGTTGACTGAGTTACTGAACAATTGTTGAAACTACCTAAAGTTGGCAGGACTATCTTTTGCAGTTGCTAAAACAGCAGGAACAACATGAATCGCGAAGCTGAAACAGCAAGAACAGCATGCAAATATCAAGGAGACAGTTGAGATTTGCGTACCAGATTTGCAACAACAAAGGAACATGATCGATCATTGAGGAAACTGTTACATTGGTCGTAACATTCTAAATTACTGTAATAGCATTCTGTTGATGGGAAATTGATTTCCCTATTTTTGTATAAAGGGTTGAACTAGAATCTATAATGAAAATCTTTTGTAATAGATGTCTCCTCTATAAAGAGGAGACATCTACATTAGAGGGGGGAATGAACAAGCTGTAACACAAGGATTGTAGTTGAAGGAACGAGACTGAATCTTTTCTGTAATACGGTATATTGACGGATGAATAAAGTTTTGTTCTGAGTATTTCATCTTAAGTTTCCATGTCCTGGGGAATCTTGTGAGAAGGACAGGGCCCACCTTCATCATAATATTCACCCATTCTCTTTCTATCGTGTGTTAAGTGTGATTTCTGTTCACACCTTGTTAACAAGTACTGTTTCTGAATGTTATTTTACTTTTGCTGAAACTCTGTTTCTCTTTTAATTGATAGATGCTATTTCATGAGTGCCTCACCAGTGATTAGGTTTACGGAGTGAATTGGTGAACTGGATAACAGAGGCAGGTGCTGAATGTTCCTACTCTGGGGATAGGGTCCTGATCCTTTGTTACAGAACAACCATTGTTTTCTTTTGCAGATTTATTCTTTCTACTTAATTATCCATCTCTTATTAGATATCTGCAATAGAGTATAGTTGTTGTAACATAGAGTAAATATTTAACAGGGTGTGACTTATTTATACTACAACTTTTAGTGCTATTAAAATTGAGTACATACAGTACATAGTTGCCTTTGAAATAATCGGACTTTCCCGGGTTGACAATTTATGTGGCACTCGACTGTTTAATTAATAAGCAATTAAAGTGACCAATATTTTGGCACCGTTTCCAGGGAAGGCGACCAAAGATTTTAAGAGCATTAATTATTTTCTTTTAGATGTACAGGATGCATGAAAGGACGCAGGAAAGCTAACCCTACAGGCGGCAGGGGCCAAGGCAGAGGAGGAAGGAAAAATTTCGTTGATGACATTATTTCAAAAGTTGAAACATCTCAAAAGGTAAGTTCTCAGAGGCCACAGACTTGGCACCCTCTCGAGACAGATTACGAAACGGAGGGAGTGTTGGGACCAGAAAGGGCTGAAGAGACAGTAGAACAAATGGAGGAGTCAATGGAAGACATTGAAGAACCGATAGAAGATATTGAAGTTGAAGAACCAATAGAAGATATTGAAGTTGAGGAACGAGTTCAGGACATTGAAAGCCCTACAGAAAGCGCTGAAGACCGAGCAAGTGAGACAGGGGAACAACCAATGGACGGAAACAATGAAGGACCCATTGGTGGGGAACAAAGAGAAGGAGGAGGAGAAAATTCCCTTTCCACCTTGGAATTCCCTATTGGAGATCTTCCTAGAGGGGCAACTCCTATGAAGAACATCCCACTCTCAACCCTACCTAATTTTCATGGTTTATCATATGAAGACCCTGATGAATTTTTGTTCGAGTTTGATATATTATGTAGGAGCTATGATTATGTTACTAATTCTCAAAATTTAAAGTTATTTCCAGCAACATTAAAAGGAAATGCACTAAGGTGGTTCATGAGCCTAGGAAGACATGTGATCACAACATGAGATCAAATGAAAGAAAAATTCTTAGCCAAATACTAGGACTATTGCTGAACAAGAGAAAGGAAGGAGGAATTATTTAAGACGGTTCAGAAGGAGGATGAGAACCTGGAGGATTTCATGGAAATATTACAGTATAATTTGCAGCGATCTGATCATCCGAATATGAGTAAGGATATTCTCAAGTCAATACTGTTAAAAGGGGTACGAGATGACTGCTTAGATATGTTGAATATGCTTGGAAAATGGGATATATCTAAGGAATCGTATGAAGAGATTGTCAACCTCTGTAAGAGATGTTCAAGAGGAGCAGCAAACAGGCCGAAAATAAGAGATAATACATACTCAAGAGTCCAGAAATCAGCGAGTGGAGGAGCAACACAGGCTGAAATAGGTAACTAACTTGAAGAATTTAAAACTAAAATGTTAAGCTCTTTTGCTTCACAAATTGATACCTTGCAGGTTAAAAAGAAGCAGGCAGAGGCAGAAGCTGCTTTGGCTATTTTCTGCTCTAAATGCAGATAAAAACACCCACTAAGGGAATGCCCACTGGAAAAGGTACCAATTTGCACTATTTGCGAGAAGGACCATGAGACTCAACAATGCCCCTCTTTACTAGGAATAAAAGCAGCACTGCAACCAACTGAAGAAGAAGCTGAAGTAGTTTACTTGCTGACATCGAGGAGGTAATGGCAACCACGAGGACAAGGTACAAATTCTAATATGCCATTTAATCGTTAGAATAATCATCCTCCTTTTCAAGTAAATTACCCACCCTTGAACAAATGCAATACCCACCCTTCAACCAAATGAATTTCCCACCCATGCAGCAACCAAATCCTCCCTTTGTCGATCCTACAATATGGAATCCATGGGCTCTACAGCAATCTTATTTTAATTAATGGAACCCAAACTGGACAGCTCAACATATTCCATTTCCAAACCAATTTCCTCAGTATTAGCAATCTCTCTCCTTGCCATCAAATGCTCCACCAAATAACCAGACAATGAGCCCTCAGCTTCCTGTGCAAGCGAACCCCAACCCTAATAACAATAAAGCTCTGTAGGTCATTGATATTCAAAACCAGCCTGTTTTCCCTATGCAATGTAATGATATTCATTTGTGCTCTGGGAGAATAGTTGAACCCATTATTGATGACATTACTTCTTCTGACTCTGATAAAGAGGAAACAGGAAAAGAAAATTCATCTAATAACAATCCTGAAATAGTTGACTCATCCTCTAATAAAACTGCTGAAACAACAGAGCCGCCATTCCTTGAACGTCTGGCTCTTACCAAGACACTTGTATGTTAAAATTCCACTCTTACAAGCACGTAGAGATGTACCAATTTATGCTAGAACTGTTAGAGATATTTACATTAAGAGACCTGGAAGAAAAGCTAAAGATCCCGTCACAGTTCATGTGATGGGTGATCTAGCTACTTTAATGTCAGGAAAAATCCCTCCTGTGAAATATGGTGACCCGGGTCATCCTACGGTTACAGTACAGGTTGGAAAAACTTTTGTTTCCAGAGTTCTAGTAGATCTAAGTGCTTCTATAAATATTATGACACTTGAAACTGCACAGTTATTAGAGTTAAAGAATGTAATTAGGGAAACCCCAACCATTCTAGAACTCGCTGACCATTCCACAATCAAACCAGAAGGAGTTATTGAAGACTGGATAATTTCAGTCAAATCTTGGAACTACCCAACTGATTTTGTTATATTACAGACTAAAACAAAGTTGGGGGGACATCCATTGATTTTAGCAAGACCTTGGCTGGCTACAGCAGATGCTTTCATCAGCTGTAGATCAGGTTCAATGACAATTTCTAATGGATGTGAAACCAAACAACTTACTCTTTACCCTCATGCTACACCTATGATTAACAATGATAACTCTGTATGGTTAGACTATGAGGATGATGGGACCCAACCCATCTTGACTATCGGACAAGCCTTAACTTTTAAAGATACAACTGAGGATGAGCTAATTAGTAATTTTATTTCTGAACCTTCTTCGGTTAACTCTGAAACACATTATCACTTGACTACAATCTTGGAACCTGAATCCCAGCAAAACCTTAAAACCGAAAATTTATCTCAGACATCAACTGATATCTCCTCCAAGAGTATGATAGTAGAAATCGAGCCTGGAAAAACATTAAATATAAACCTTAACCTAACAGATGCTGAAACACAACAGTTAATAAAGTTACTTTGTGCGAATAGAGAAGCATTCGCATGGGACTACACAGATATGAAGGGAATCTCTCCTGAATTATGTACTCATCGTATTTATATTAAGGAGGGTCTCACCCAGTCTGTCAACCCCAGTGACGAATGAATACCAATTTAAGGGAAATTGTGAAGGAAGAACTTCAAAAATTACTGAATGCGAGATTTATATATCATATATCTGATAGTGAATGGGTTTCTCCATTAGTGATTGTACATAAGAAAAATGGGAAATGGAGAGTGTGTGTGAATTATAGAGCTCTAAATAAAGCCACTCAGAAAGATCATTTCCCCTTACCATTTATTGACAAGGTGCTAGACAATTTGGCAGGAAAGAAATTATTTTCCTTTTTGGATGGATTTAGTGGATATAACCAGATCAAGATTGCACCCCAAGACCAAGACAAGACCACTTTTACTAGTCCATGGGGGACTTTTGCCTATAGAGTTGTTCCATTTGGGCTATGTAATGCTCCAGCAACATTTCAAAGAGCGGCGATAGGAATTTTCTCTGATATGCTTAATGATTCCTTAGAAATATTTATGGATGACTTTACTCCTTATGGGGTGACTTTTGAAGATGCATTACAAAACCTTAAGAAAGTCCTTAAACGATGTATAGAAGCACATCTTGCCTTAAGTACTGAAAAATTCCATATGATGATGCATCAAGGAATTGTATTGGGACACTTCATCTCATTCCTAGGAATTCAAGTTGATCCAGCTAAAGTGCAGGTAATTCAGACTCTTCCTATCCCTAAAACACAAACTAATGTAAGAAGTTTTTTAGGACATGCTGGATATTATAGAAGATTTATCAAGGATTTTTCTAAAATAGCTTCTCCTTTGTTTGTGTTGCTTATGAAAAATGTTGAATTTAAGTGGACTGGTAGTTGTCAAAAAGCATTTAATGAACTTAAACATCAATTGTTTATAGCTCCCATTTTAAGAGGACCTGATTGGGCACTCCCCTTTCATATATCCTCTGATGCTTCGGATACTGCAATTGGAGCTGTCTTGGGTCAAGAAGAAAACAATCTTCCTTATGCTATCTATTTTATTAGTAAGAATATGACCCTTGCTGAACTTAATTACACAGTTACCGAGAAGGAATTTTTAGCAGTCATTAATGATATTAATAAGTTTCAACATTATATTACCGGTTACACTACTTTTGTTCATACTGATCACCCGACCATTAAGTATTTAATGAACAAATCAATTACAAATGATCGAGTTACCAGATGGTTATTATTACTACAAGAATTTGATATTACAATTGTAGATCGACCAGGTAAAGAAAATGTAGTTGCTGATTTCCTTTCTCGGATAAAAACTGATGAGAACACTCCAGTAGATGATT
>APFE030885943.1:107064-163190 GCA_000404065.3 Pinus taeda
CTACCAGGGGAGCGCGTTGAACTTAAAGGTAGGGGTGTTGCACTTCGTTCACTACCACCACCATGGTCGAAGGTTACAGAGTTCGTTAAACACTACTTCACCTGCGAGGGGTGTTATCAAGTAGTGTACCAACATGACTTTGTGTTATTGAATCATTTAAGACATGGTCGTTTAATAAATATGCCATACTATCTGCTTGGTTGTCTAAAAAATATGGCACACTATTCCATGAATGCAAGGCACCCACTCCTCTCCCTCACGCACCATCGTTTGGTTCAGCTCTTAATTCATAGAGGCTTTTCCCTACACAATCCCCCTCCCCTTAGCAACCCCCACAGCAAGCTGCTGAAATTATTCAACCAGCAGAAGAAAACCCCCAGCAAGCTGCCGAAATTCAGCAACCAGCAGCTGAAACACCCCAATTGAGCACTGAAAATCTGCAATAGACCCCACCCCTTAATGAAGCTGAATCATCCACTCCCATCATCCATATTCCCACCGATAATTCGGATGACAATACCCCCATTATTATGCTCAAAAGGAAAGGACAACAAAAAGGTGCAACCCCACTAAAGAGAAGAACGAGGGCCTCAATTAAGGGAGCCACTATTTCTAATAATCCCCCTACCCTGAGGAAAAGTGCTCGTAAGAGAAAAACCACTGTTTTTCCTGCTTCCTTACCATGGCGACGAATAAGGACATCTGCAGCAACTGAGGCCATTACCCCAAATTCCCCACCTATCATTCTAAAATCTCGTATTCCGCCTAGCCCTGAACCCTCACCTTCCTCACCCTCGGATGTCGAAATACAGAGCGTTCGCGATTTTGTGACACCATTTTTCTCAAAAGATGCAGCTGCTCCACAAGAACCAGCTGTCGATTCATCTAAAGTAGACACCCAAGACGATGTACGGCATGTGGCTGATACACAAGAACCAGCCACTGACTTAACTGGTGTTACAAAAGAACCACCTGTTAGGAAACAAAAGGAAAACGACCTAGATGTAGTTGTTACACAAAAACCAGCCACTGACCCAACAGGTGATACACAAGAACCACATGTTGAGGATGCAAATGATGAAGTTGCCACCGAACAACAATCCTCCCATCCACTGGAACCTACAACTGCTACAGAAGGCCCGGTTACTTTAACCTCCCTTCAAGAAGAAAATGAGTTTTTGAAATATGAAATTAAGGCTTATCGGCAAGAGTTAACAAAGGCAAGGGAAGCTTATAAAAAGGAACTCAATCTGTACATGTTAGCTCAGGTAGCATTTGAAGCTGAAAAGAGTGCAGAAAAGGATCAATACAGTGAATACATGTGCAGTGAATGTGGTGATCTCTATTCTCAAGCAGGTTATAAGATAGTTGAATTTCTGTTGTTTGGAGCCAGTCCAGTATCGCCTCTTGTTATAGTTAAAAACGAGTACCCTGTTGTTACACAAAAACCAGCAGGGTCTTCAAGGATCTTGAAGGAAGAAATAAAACCACCCCGGCCTACCCTAGTTGTTATAGAGCAGAAACCAGTACCAAAGTCTTTTAAGACTGTGGCTACCCAGACTGAACCTCGATGTGTCAGCAATGCTCACACACAAACCTCCAGTTTTCAAGAACTAAGCGACACATGGAAGATAGAGTATGATCTCTCACAAGGAAAGGCATTTCAGCAAAAGAAGTCATTATGGCTCAATTATGCATACAGAAATTGGGAAGTTCTTGAACAGTCTCGTGCACAACACAAGGAAAACAAGAAGCTAAAAACCAGACTGACCCTTATCTTTGACTTGGTCCAAAGGTTACTTGCCACTAAGAAACCATCTTTTAACTATTCTGTGTTTTTGAGAGAATGCTTAGCGTTCCTCCAAGTGAAAGAAATCAAGGATGGACGACCCCACTAGATGTCTACACCTTAGCAATTTATTGAGACCTTTACAGAAGCATCGAATAGTGACCAGAACTTGTTTTGTGAACTCTATCTTCACAATGAGGCTATGCCTGAAGATAGGAAGCTCAGTTTAGTTCCTCTTGTTGGCGATATTCAAATAAGAGCCTTCATTTCTTTCTTGGCTAATCAGCTTACTTGGCAAAATGCTTTTATGTCAGCAACACACAATGAGGAAAACTGTCTTCTCTGGATCCGAGCTGAGCCACAAAATGCTACTGTTTTTATTTCCGAACATCAACGAATTCTACGAGAGCCAGGGATGACTGACCATATCAGGAAACTATAGGCAGTAGTCTTGGAAGACTGCCAATACTATGTCAAAACTAAGGGAACTCTGGCTATAAAAGAAAATAATCTACTTTGGGAACACTTTCCTAAGGAGAGACAGGAGTACCACCCCTTTAACCCTCTCAATCTTCAGGCAGCAATCTCATGAATACCTCATTATGTTAAATGTATTCGACAATGTGCTGAACAATAGATTGGTTATCACTTTCACTTCCCTCTTCTATGGCTACCAGGACAGCAATACAAGGCTCAGTTCAAATTGACCAAAAAGGAGGAGCTTGCAGCATGGCAAAAAATTCAGAGTGTCCAAGGGTTCAGAGACATGGTTGACAACACTTTCTATACTTACTGCATAAGCAATTTGCACTGTTCATCCCAGTATTCCGACTTAGATTCAGAGTAAAAGTTGCATGTGGACATGCAACCCTTTTAGTTGGGGGGTATGTTAGGACCCCATGTTGTCTATCTTTGACCTTATATTTTGTCATAATATTACCCTTTTCAACCCATATTTGAATGTCCTTGCTAGTGTTTTGACTCAATCATTCTAAAGGTATATAGGGACTCTTTTCATTACTATATGTTTAATTATTTAACACATAATCATGCTATCTTTATAATTGATCTTTGAAGTTGACTGAGTTACTGAACAATTGTTGAAACTACCTAAAGCTGGCAGGACTATCTTTTGCAGTTGCTGAAACAGCAGGAATAGCACGAATCTTGAAGCTGAAACAGTAAGAACAACATGCAAATCTCAAGGAGACAGTTGAGATTTGTGTACCAGATTTGCAACAACAAAGGAACCTGATCGATCATTGAGGAAACTGTTACGTTGGTCGTAACGTTCATTATCTAAATCACTGTAACAACATTCCGTTGACGGGAAACTGATTTCCCTATTTTTGTATAAAGGGTTGAACTAGAATCTATAATGAAAATCTTTTGTAATAGATGTCTCCTCTATAAAGAGGAGACACCTACATTAGAGGGGGGAATGAACAAGCTGTAACACAAGGATTGTAGTTGAAGGAATGAGACTGAATCTTTTCTGTAATACAATATATTGACGGATGAATAAAGTTTTGTTCTGAATATTTCATCTTAAGTTTCCATGTCCTGGGGAATCTTGTGAGAAGGAAAGGCCCCACTTTCATCACAAGATTCACCCATTCTCTTTCTGTCGTGTGTTAAGTGTGATTTCTATTCATACCTTGTTAACAAGTACTATTTCTGAATGTTATTTTACTTTTGCTGAAACTCTGTTTCTCTTTTAATCGATTGATGCTATTTCATGAGTGCCTCACCAATGATTAGATTTACGGAGTGAATTGGTGAACTGGATAACAGAGGCAGGTGCTGAATGTTCCTACTCTGGGGATAGGGTCCTTATCGTTTGTTATAGAATAGCGATTGTCTTCTTTTGCAGATTTATTCTTTCTAATTAATTATCCATCTCTTATTAGATATCTGCAATAGAGTATAGTTGTTGTAACACACAGTAAAGATTTAATACGGTGTGACTTATTTATACTACAACTTTAGTGCTACTAAAATTGATTACATATAGTACGTAGTTGCTTTTGAAATAATCAGACTTTCCCGGGTTGATAATAATAATCGGATTTTCCCAGGTTGACAATTTATGTGGCACTCGATTGTTTAATTATTACGCAATTAAAGTGACCAACAGTTATAATGCGGTTGTAGCTGCTTTGACCTGCTGTAAATTGATGTTGATGTTATGTTTTAATTGAACAACCGTAGATGTGCTGTGTTTTGAGTGTGTTGCTTTTGTGTTATTGTTATGCACCGCTGTGTTGTACTCTGATCACACTTTCACATGTAAAGATTATCACAGTGGTTACGTTTTGAAATTCCTTCCGGTTACAGAAAGAATAACAATAATTTGGTTACAAATTCAATAGTTTAGTTTTTAAACAGAAAATTAAGCACGATGTATTAGAAATTTTTCCTCTACATCCCACTGTTATGGCTCGCGCTAATCCACAGCGAGTACAGTAGGTGAGATATGATTACATATCTGACAAATATATGGATGAACAAAATGGTGGCACTTAACATAGGAGGCATCTCCATAATTTTATCCATTTCATTCCTCTCCATCGTCGTAACAAAGGCAAACTGCCGATAATTCTGTATTTCACAAACTCCTACATAGTAACATTGTATGCATCAGTGTTAGGCCTACGAAAAACGATGAATGAAATGCCATTTTCTCTGTGATGAATATGTATGCTTGTGGTTGTCTCGTCATCCTGTCTGCATAGTTTGAATTTTTCTCTTCTTGAAATTTGTAGGAATTGTTTTTCTTCATGAAATTTGTTGACACTTCAGCCTGACACTGCTTAGCTTTTAAAAGTGTCACCACCGCCAGCTTTCACCTGTCATGTAACAACTAGAGGTGGTGGAAAATGGAGTTAACTTGGCATAAAGTGAAATTATCTTACATTATGTAGCCTAAGTTTATGGAGTGGAATTGGGTTTCATACCAATGGGATCATTGACTATGTTCAATATGCTTTCTGAAATCTTTAAAAGAAAAAATGTCATTCTTAAAATTGGCAAAAGACTATAATGTCACGGCGATCATAAACAACAAAAAAAAATGCCATTCTTAAAATTGGCAAAAGACTATAATGTCACGGCGATCATAAACAACAATATTGTTTGTAATGTCAATCTATAAATCCCACATGCATTTTAAAACCTCCTTGTAATCTTGGTATATATATCCAACATGCATTTTAAAAGGTTTGGCATATAAAAACTCGGATAATACAGTTTTTAAAAAGTTTGAAATATAGAAATTCCGATAATATAGATAGATACAAGGCTCACCATTCCAACCCTGAACTCGTGGGTCGTACCTGCTGCGCTACCTCCAAGGATGACAAATATAATAAGAAATTTGGGCTCTTTGGGCTAACAAAAATGATTTATTGCGGTTATTATATACCTTGTTACGCAAATGTATAACACTCCCATGAATGAGAGCGAAACTCCAATTTCTCTGGCCATTTCAATCGTTGTGATTCAACCTTTCCTGCCTAAAGCCAACTGATGAAAACTCAATCTTCAACTCAATCTTTCCCTCGGACAAAAAACCAAATAATGAAAATGTCCAGAACGACCGGACGCATCTTTCTAAATATTTTAATTTCACTAGTAGCAAGAGCCAATCACGATTAGAGGCGACTCAGGCGAAGGAATTCCAAATAGTTGTGCAACGGAGATAGTTATTTAGGTCTCGATCCCACATGCAAGAGCCACGACTGACTTTCAGTCGATGACAAATTATTCGTTTTTTTCATTTCACTTGTCATTAATATTGCAAACTTGCGTATCTTTAGGGCATACTGGTTTGTATTTAGACTTTAAATTAAAGCATTATCATTACTCAATAAGTATATTTAAGTTCCAACCTTCCAACGTTATGCTCAAACCATTTACAATCAAATAATAAATATACCTTTATACATTTCAAAATTATTAGTAAATTATTGCCAATTGAAATTGGACACACGGGAAATATCAATAAAATGGTAGAATTATTAATTAACATCGTTAAATCATTAACCATTGAAATAAAATATATAGGAAAACAATTTGTAAAGATTTGAATGGTTTATAATAAATCATTATAATAGTGTCTCAAATCTCTATATTATATATCATATTATATCCTTTATTTCTCATATTATAATATAAGTTATAATCTCGTGTTTAATTGAAAAATGTAAATAGGGTTTTAAATCCGCATAGTTTATTATTATAGTTATAATATTTGCTGTTGATTTTGGATTAATTTGATTATATATATACTAAAATGGTTATTTTTATGGTAATTTTTTGGTAAATTTTGATAAATTTGATAAAGTTTTTAAGAATCATAAATTTATGTTGTTTAATTTGCAAATTTTTCAAAGTAATTTTAGGATGTTTAATCCAATTATAAATTCAAGATTGTATTTCAAATAACAAGAAATCGCAATCTCTCTAGAAATTGTATTATCATATTCTCGTGAAAAACACCATTTTATAATAATAATAGTAATAGTAATAGTAATAATTAAAATATATAAAATAAAAATCATGGTTAACAATAATTAATTATTATTATTTTCATAATAAATTTCTTATATTATAATGTGATTGTTATTGGACTTTTATAGTATAATGTGATTTTCTTAATATGGAAATCAGCCATGGTCAATCATTCTCCAATGAAACATTGTGACAAAAATTGTCTCAATATGAACATCCACCATGGTCAACCATGGTCCATTGTCGCATTGTTACAAGGATTGTGTGAATATAAAAATCAACCATGGTTATATTGTGAGAAAGATTGCCTCATGGTCATGTCAGCAATCTAGGAAAGTATCCTAGGTTGTAGCTTGGAGATGCCTGGTAACATATAAATCTTCAATATCGTTCTCTGAACCATTGGAATGGATTGGGGTTTAGATCAAGTCAGATGACTGTTTTAACTCTGTTTTCACTCAAGACATGCATGAATGCCCTCAACTCGACAAGGCTTTTCACCACTAATAATCAATATTTTATAGATTTAGTGAATTAGATGGAGAATTCTGACTGTACCAGCAGATACATACATAAACACATATGAATGGCTAGGTACAGAAAGTAAATGAAGCTTGCAAATCTAATTTATCAACGTTGATATAAGATGATAGTTATCTGGCATTAGATACAAAAGAAGACATGAATAACCTATTCAAGTGCAAGCTTAGAACAGATGAGAAGATGGAAATTGAACATGTAACAGCAAAAGAAGCTTGTATCACTGGAATGAAGATGAGACGTTGGGAGGAAAAGAGTATCCATAGTCTCCAAAAGTTGAACCCTTGATCCTTCGAACTTTCAACTATTTATACGAATTTTACAATCCTCTCGAACCTTCTGAGGCTTTAGATGTCTTAATCTATCCCCTTTGTCTTCTTAATTACTTGATGCCATAACTAGACAAAAATGAGCTCAGAGGTCTCTTTTTCTAACAACACAGTAACCAAATTCTAGTAATTTTGTTGCACTGTCAAGTGGCTCACTTGTGCCAGTGACGTTCCATGACCATTTCTGTTGGTTCGACTGCATCATGCTACTGTTTTTCCCCTTTCGGCCATATATTCCGTTATTTTAGTTCAACTATCTGACTGTCAAAAAACAATGATAGAGCCAACAAATTTCCTCCTTGGGTGACTGGTGGGAAGTGGGATACAGGGCCGCTGGATCGATATGATCAATGGACAGGATCATATCACAGAGATATAGGAATTGATATTGCATCAATAGATTTGAAAGCAAAAGGTGGTATTTCGGGCGAGATCACAAGAATTAAGTGGTAATTCGGATTGGCACTTGATTCCACTCATCAAGTGACATGTAGTAGTGAGAAGGAGAGAGGAAACCACTTTCTTTGGCAGTTAATCCTCATGCACGTTGCTCACCCGAAATCGTTGTGAACCATCGGATATGATGGAAGAATATTGATAGTTCAGGATCATTGTGCAAGTTGATTTGATCGGCTAAGCAACAACCATCGGATCAAGATCAACGGTCAAGATTTGATCGTTAATTGCAAAGGTGAAGGGTTGGTGGATAGTGCGATGGAATTGCGATATGCAGATGAGCCATTTAAGTGATGTGCGATAGTCGTTGGATCGGTGAATGAAATGGGTGGTGAAGATTGATTTGATTGAAGGTCAGAGAGTGGAGAGCGCAGAAAAAAGAGATGAACCGAGGGTGGACCCACTAATATTTATGAGCACGGGTATATAATTTTTGAAGTCCGGCTTATGACCAAAGTGGAGCAAGAGGAGACATGGACCATCAGAGCTAAAACATGGGACATTTCCATAAAAATAGCAGGGCTGCATCTTAGGGCTAACACTGGCTTCTTCTGGGGATGAAAGCCTCCCTGTGAGGTTTCAAGAACTACAGATTACTGCATTTTCAGCAACAACAAAAACAAAATTATCTCCTAGTGTTCCATTGGGCATGGAGTTTATTTAGAGGGGTTTGCCCTTCTGACTCTCCGTCTAGGGTTCAATCCCAGCACCTCAAGCAGTTGGAAGAGGGTGCGCGACTATAAAACAGGCTACTATACAATGGCATGATATGACCACTACCCCCTAGAGAAACTGCATCTACGACCTTGGGGGTTCGCTACTACAAAGGAAAGATGGAAAGTGACCGTTAACGATATTGCTCATGGTATGATGGTGCATTTAAAGCACCTTGAAGCAAGTGGCGGGACATTAAGGCAAAACCATAACCGTCCAAATCGCATTTATGAGCTATCACAAGAACAAATCGCCGGTTTTCGGGTTCAATCAGTATATAAACAGCGAAAGGGTCACACCACCATGTCATACTATCCGACAAAAAAATCAGCCTGTATTACCTACATCATGAGCTACGAGAAAGTTGAAAACAGTCTGTGATTTTTGGCATTGCCACAACAATGAAAAGATGTCATCTTGAAAGCTCAAAGGCCTACCACCGATAGCCCACAGCCAAAGTCGCCGCAGGAAGTAGAACACTCTAAATCCCCACGGACACCAAAGACCAAGAAGAAACCTCCACTCCCATAATCAGTTCGATTATCACCACGACACCTGCAGGTTGGTAAGTCCACAATGAAGGGAAAAGGTAAAACCGTTATCATCTATAGCGAGGAAGAAACAGAAGAGTCTCCCGCAAGGATCGAAGAGGAAATATTTGAGGAAGACCCTATACAGCTAGTGCAAGGACCAAAGTATATGCCTCCAAGTAAGGGGACGAACAGGGTACCCGCAAACCTAGACGAATTCAATAGTATAATCACTACCCCCTCTCTCCCGAAAGACATCCCAGTAGAAAATTCGGTGGTTGGCCGTGTCGCCACGATGAAATTCGACAATTGCGACCTTGCAGATTGAAAAAAAATTTCCCATCTAGCAACGGATGCCTTAATGGACCATATGATAGAAGGCATGGTGACCACTCTACAGCCAAAGGAGTGGTTGCGAAAGGTGGACGAAGCTGGATTACTTTGTCTCCTGGCAATTCCGCACTTTCTCCGGCCCCTTATTACCATGATAGTAATCAAGAAGTTGCTTTTTCTTCTGCATGAAGGTACACTATGGGTTGGTAAACCCGTTTGTATCATAGTAGAACTTGTTCACTGGGTCTCGCATCTACCCTGCGCCGAACAGAACCCTCGGGAAATTACAGCCAAAAGTAACAATGTGGGAATGATAGAACGACTAAAGAAGACATATAAGCTTGCCAAGGGAACACGAGGGTACGTCATTGACAGTATCTCCGACAACGCAGTCTGAGTGGCCACTTAGTTGCTGGCAGTAAAAGTAATGAGGAAATGTTGGAGCTTTGAGGTCTCCACCATAGTTATTGCACTCGCTGAAGAATGTGCTGGTGGAGTACAATTCAATTGGTCACAATTTCTTTGTGAAGAATGTCTAGCCAATTGTCGTGAAGTCCAAGAAGAGGGCAAATTGTTCTATTATGCGTGGCTGATACTGTCCCTCATGTTGGTCACTACTGAGTTGCTTGACGACAACCAGTTTCATATTTTAACCCTAGAATGGCTGGAAGTTGCGCAGTATGCATCCCTCTGGGTGACCAAGGAAGCAAGTAGAATTCAGGGAATTAAGATATTTTGGGTATTAATGGACACGACTATACATCAATGGATCAATACGTTACCATGCTTAATAAATGAAGTTTATGAGAGTATGAAGCACATTGCAAAATTCAAAGCAGATATGCATCACGTCTACATCCGGGTGTGGAAGGACCTAGCCCAGACATGGACCTCTCTCTGGTTAATTGTCACTAATGACATTGCTCATGAGATTGTCGAGGCTTGGCCCACAGCTTGGCAAGGACCCGTAGCAGTGGAACGGGATGAGGCTACAATTAAAAAAAAAAAATAGGCAGTCAAGCGCGTCCCACAACAAAAGAAGAACAAACAGTATGCTGTAGAGGTTAAGGCAGTGCGAGAGGAAAAATTTGCAATAGTGGACAAAACAGTACTAGGCACACAGACACCAGCAAAGGACAAAGGCACTCTAAAGGAAACCGCTCAGCCGACCAGAACGGGTACCCCACTAAAGCGCTCAGCCACGCCAGAGCGACCGAAGGCACAAAATAAAGCAAAAGCATCTGAGCCCGACAGTGAAGTTACCACCCTAACGGAGGACAATCTAAATGACATCAAAAACATCATTCACGAAGCTACTTGGGAGGTAGTCGATGAGGCTATGTCGAAGCAGCACATTCTGTTGGGGGAGCTCCGGACACAGTTACGCGAATTGGGATCAAGAATTGCATAGGTATGGCCTAGCATTTCTACAAAAGCCTTCGTATGAAAGCTACAGAACCATTGCTTAGAGCCCAGGTTGCTTAGTCTACTCTGATCCTGGCAGGTGCGTTGGTTACCAACCAAATGGAAGAACGAGCAATACTGGAACGCCTTACTGGATCAAGATTGAACGTGGCTGCACTCCCATGTGATTGTTTGTAACAACTTCACGACAACATCACAATCGAACTTCGCGCAAGGGCTGGTCATGTTAACTGGATACTCCAAGAGCAGATAATTAATATTGAACAGCTATGGCTCCAATGCGATGAAGCAGTCAACCACAAATAGTGGATCGAAAAGGTAGTAGCAGATGCCTGTTTGAGTGCTCAAGCGATAAATATTAGAGGGGACTTGACCATTGAAGCACAGATTCGTACGTTGGCCATGGAGTTTCGAAGGACCAAGGAAGAGGCCACATGGCTCTAGCTCGAAGTAGTAGTACAACGCCAAAACATTATTGATATGGGGCACACAATACTTGCATGGTCACTCGAAGAATGTGTCGAGTTACTAACTTAGTTGATTGATATGCTCACTATCCTTCAAGAAGATCCCACACTCCGCAGGTTAGAAGCAGAGGTCTGGGAACTTAAGCATGCCTATGATCAGCTCTGGGGAACCGCGTAGACCGTTGCCATCCCACAACGGTTGGCTAAGATAAGGGAGGTGTAGGACATGAAAATCCAAGCAGAAGTTGCGAGACAGAAGGAAGTTGTGGTGAAAGCTCGTATCCAACCATGGTTGGATGAGGCATTTGCAGTTTCAACCACCATAGAGCATAAGGTAGCACACATGAAGGCCGGATGTGCTAGGATGGAGACAACAGAGATAGGGGCAAAAATATTGGCACCACAGGTGGAACGAATGCAGCGCATGATGGAAGAATTTGCTGCTAGTACCAGTGATGCACGGAAGTTGTTGACTGATCTCCATGCAAAGATGGATGCACCAGCTCAGTGACTCGGGATGAGTCACAATGATTGTGTTGGGGGACTATTGGGTAGCAAAAGCCCCACGGAATGATTATGGGGTGCAAAGCCTGGAATTTTGGGTAATATTAGGGTAAAAGACTCTGCGGAAAGCACGGAGCGCGAGCTATAGGAGGTCAAGTCAAAGGATAGTCCACCCGAAAATATTGTAAAGAAATAGTAATAGAGTCGGCCCGTTGTGGGATTGTGGGCCAAGAAAAAGTATAAATAGAGCGAGGCTCTATGAGGGAAAGGTAGTTCAGCTTTTGGATTTTTTATTCTATGATGTAGTGGGTGAATAGTCTGAGAGCAGTTGTAAGTCCGAGTTGAGGGAGTAGGGTAGAACGCAGAGGCTTTGTAGCTATGTGCGCAGGGGCCTGGAATGTCTGCAACTATGTGCGTGGACCCCTGCAGCTGAGTGAACAAGGTGGATCTGGATGTATTATGGAAGATTGATAATAAAGATAAGTTTCTTCTAAATTATATGTTGCTTGTGACTGTACTCTTTTATGATAAATGTATTGTTATGATTTTTGCATTTGATACAATTGAATTCATGTGAACAGGATTAATCTTGATGCGTGAAGTAACCAAAAGTAATAAATGTTTGCTTAAAGATCATTTTAACTAGATCAAACCAGTAATAAGTGATTCAGTTTGTAATAAATGTGATAAGGGTATTCCGATATGCGCAGATCTAGCATAGTGTGAGGCTGCAAAATAGCGCGCGAGCCCCAAACCACATCCAAGACATCCCCAAGGTGTGGAAACCTAGTTCCAGTACCCTCCCCTACTACCTCAAGTGAGACCTCAGTCCGCGCTTCGCGGGCTGTTTCTGAAAGGGCCGGTAGATGCAGGATTTGTTTGGCTAAATGATTCTTCTGAACCTGGGTCAAGCCCATATAACCAACACGTAGCTAGGATGGCTAAAAACATGCGAGGATGGCCCAAAATTGGCCTGGATATTGCAAAAAAAAGGATGGCCAAAAACTTATGGGGATGGCCCAAAATTGGCTTGGACCTTGTAAAAACAAAATTCGTAGAAAATTGTTTGAATGATATTTTTATCGGGGAAATTCTAAAACCCTATGTTATCTAAATTCTTGAAAATCCATAACTATAACCTGGATTTACAAAGTATTCTACAAGAACCATAGGAAGGGTATATTATTCATAAAATTATATGTAAAACTGTGAATAATTTGAAAAACCACTTTACATTTTTAGCTAACAAATATATACAAACTGTTATAGAAGAGTCGAGCCATACTTGAGGAGGACTCCATGAAGAAGACATTTCTCTCCTCGAAGACAAGTAATCCAATCTTTTCACTTTGAGCACTCAAGGAATTTCTTTATCATTACCTTCATCATTCACCAATGGTACCAAGGGTTTTATGGAAAAGGATTTTGATTCAGAAAACTCTGGGTCAAACCCAAAAACAAGGTTTTATTCGTATTTCCTTATGCTTTTCTCTTCAAATTCTTTATGGTTAATTTATTTCTCTAGTGGGAACAAAATATTTTTGCTAGAGAAAAAAACATTTCGTTGTGGGTGCATTGTTTTTTATCATTCACAACAAAATTTCTTTTGAATTGGGTAATTTGAGACCATATCTATATAACCATTTATGATTTCTTGTAGATATCATCTAATTTGATGTGATTTTTATTCATAGAAAATGTGCTTTGACTGTAATACAAGGAATCCCACATGGCCATTGGTCACTTATTGGATTTTCATTTGCCTGGATAGTTATTCATCTCATCGTAGTCTTGGTGTTCACATTAGCTTTGTTAGGTATGTATTTTAATCTTTACTACTCAAATTGCAATCTGTATTTGTTTGTTTAGGCACTAAAATTTCTCATGGGTTCTTATCCACTTTGTGGTTCCTTCATGTATTTGTGGTGTCTGTAAGAAAATTAATTAAAAGTAAAGTAATAAATTATGTTTTGAAGGTTTTGTTGACTTTGTAATGTCTTCTTCACAACAAGTTTTTTAAATTTAAATTAATATTACATATCCCTTTTTTATAATTATTTTTAGCATGAATGCCACTATCTCCTTGTAATGCATATTGAATGATACATTGCAAATTTCTCTATTAAAAATGCACATTAGTGAAAATGGTGTTGTGATATTTAACGTAGCACAATAATATTTAGCATAGGAGGACCCTCATGACATATCTGCCTCTACCCTACAATCAACTACATGAAAGATATGCCTTGGTCATCTCATCACCTTAAGGTAGATCTTTTCATTTTTTCTACAATTGTGATATATTATCCTTCACTTAGGCACTAACATTGCTTAGAGGTACTTGTGTGTTTAGTGTTTCCCTATTGTCTTTGTGATACCATTTTAATTGAAAGCTAATTGAAATAAAGATTTAAGTGACATATATTTCCACGAGGATTTTGATATGTATTAATAACATTATCTCCCTGTACTGTATATTGGATGATACATTGTAAATTACACTGTTGAAGTGCATATTAGTGAAGGTTGCATTATGATATTTATATTAACATAATAGTGATTAACATTGGACAATCATGACAGATATGTTGATACAATTAGTAGAAATTAATAAACACAACATTGTATCATTTATGACGGTATACATTGGGATAACACAATTGGATGTTGTGGTTTTGAAAATATCATGGTGTATATCCCTTCATGTACGTTGATCAAAGGGAATATCACTATCCTTGCTAAGGAACAAACCCAAGCCTTAACCAAGTACAATAAGGATGAGACAAGACCTCAAAGGATTCTAATAGAATCTATCAAGGACTCTCGCATTCCTTATGTCTCCAAATTTGAAACATCAAAAGAAATCTATGATAAATTAGTAGAGCTATTCTCAGTGACCACTGTTGGAGAAGTGATATCTCTAAGAAATGAATTATACAAGATGAAGATATCAAAGGAAGGAATAGCTCCCTACTTCATGAAGATCTCTAAGATGAGAGATCAACTTCAAGAGCTAGGGGAAGTCATGTCTCACAAAGAAAGGACAACTATAGTACTCAATGCTCTACCTTAGGATTGGGGCAACTTCACATCTAAAATATATGCCAAGAAGGAAGCTACCACGCTAAGTGAAATGTGGTCTCTATGAAAAACAAAGGAAATGAGACTCAAAGCCAAGGAAGATGTGGGATCAAAGGAGCAAGAATTTTCTACCATGGCCAAGAGAAAGGGAAAATTTGGCAAATTTGGTCCACGAAGAACAAACAACAAAGATATGTCCAAAATCCAATGCTATGAATGCCAAGAATATGGAGACTACAAAAGGAATTGTCCTAAGATTAAGAAGGACAACAACAACAAAATAAAGAGGAATGAATCCCATATGACCCAAGAGGTGAAAGAAGAATAAAAGAACCAAAATAAATAAGATCCTCTGAATCTCTACTTTGACTAAGTCAAAATCTTTACTTAGCCTCTTCTTTCAAAGTTTTGAGTAGGATAGGAGCATGTAGGAATAAAATAAAATTGCATGGCTAGAAACATATTCTAGAATCTACAAGCATGAAGTACATAGAGTTCTAGATACTCATGTAGAAAGCACATTTATAAATGAGAACGAAATGCATGATTAGAAATATCTTCTAGAATATAGGATCATGATGGACATAAATCAAGATATTCTGTTAGGCCCTTATACTACTAGTGTAACCCCTTATTGTTATTAGTACAACCCCCTTATTATATTATTGTACCCATGTAGTCCCCATATTGTTATTATTGCACCCTTACATTATTATTGTTATGTCGGCTCTGATTATATTATGACCCCTTAGGCTCCTATATATAGATAGGAGGTCTTGTCATTTGTATCATCCAAGAATTGTTCATTTGTGTATGTAAAGGAGGTTGCCCCCTCGAATAGGCTTATTTTTAAGGCGTTCATCTATCTTTTCTATCTTTTTACGAGCTGGTTTCATAAAATTTGGTATCAGAGCTTTGGATTTTAGGGTTTTGCTTCTCCAAACAGGTCATCGTGGAATTTTCTTTATAACTTTTTTTTTTTGCGCCATTTCATATGCTAAAACAAAAAACCATTTGGGCTGAAATCATTCTTAACCTTAGGTCCAAATTTCATAGCATTTCGTGCTATATTTGCAGAGCTATGATATGAGGAAGTTGGCCTTTTGCAGACTCCCGAATTACATTCCAAACAGGTGACCTGGGGAAAATAGTCATAACTTTTTTTTTAGCATGAGATTGAAATTTCGTAAGAAGTTATAAAAATAGGACAGACTATAGTTTCCTGTGTATATTTTTCAGATCCTAAGGTAAAAATAGTGACACATGGCTCTTCATACAAGTTCGCTCTTCTGAAAATGTGTATAATCAGGTCATCTAACTCTTTCTTGGAGAATCTAAATTCGATCAGACTAGTGGCATTGGAAAGAGGATGCAGAGGCCTACTGTAGGTCACAATTTCATAACTTAAAGATCCGAAACTACAGAGTTACAGTGGTTTCAAGATTGAGCTCCTAAAATCAAGAAAAAACGAGATGAGGAAGTTTGATGGCAAGGATCCAGTAAATTGGATAATATAGATGGATAAATGTTTCGATCTACATGGTGTACCACTATTACAAAAGGTATGTATTGCATCTTCATATTTAGAAAAAGATCAATTTTTATGGTATAAAGGGCTTTGTTCTCGTAAATAGCTTGTTACGTGGTCAATTTCACGGAGGAAATTATATCACATTATGAGAATAGAAAGAACAACACCTTCTTTAGAGCAACACCACAACAGTTGGAAGAAAAAAGAGAAAAAGGGATTTGTTACAAAGTGGAAAGAAAAATTACGGCAACAAGAAATTCTACCCCTCACAACTATAAATATGGAAGTAATGTTTCTCCTAGCCTTCCACAACCTACAAGGGTTACACCACAACAATTAGAAGAAAAAATAAAAAAAAGGGCTTTGTTACAATTGTGATAGCAAATGCACTAAAGGTCATAAGTGTGCCGAGAAGAAATTATTTTACATAGAGTATAAAGAGGAGGAATAAAAGGATCAAGAAACATCAAAGGAAGAGGATATGCGCCAGGACCCAACCCCAGAGAAAGAAGAAATGAATTTTACCATATCTTGTAGAGCATTGACAAGAATTACCACTCTTCAAACTCTCAAGATAGAAGGACATATCAATAAGAAAAAGGTTCAAGAAGTGAAAAATCACATCAATAAAGAAGAAATGAATCCAACCATATCTTGTAATGCATTAGCCAGAATTAACACTCCTCAAACTGTCAAGATAGGACATATCAAGAAGAAAAATGTTCAAGAAGTGAAAGATCACATTAAGCATCAAGAAATGAATCTGACCATATCTTGTAATTCATTTGTGGAATTACCACTCCTCAAACTATAAAGATAGAAGGACATATCAAGAAGAAAAAGGTAATAGTGTTGATTGATACGGGTAGTACCCATAATTTTAATAATTGTAATATAGCCAAGGACTTGAATTGCTTCCTAGATCTAGCACCAGAGTGTCAAGTGACGGTTGTAAGTGGAGGCACCATAAATTTCTCTAGAAAGTGCCATAATATCAAGCTATCCATGGGAGAACATGTATTGAATAGCCCAATGTTTTTCGTTCCAATGGGTGGTGTTGATGTTGTACTAGGAGTCCAATGGCTACAATCCTTGGGTACAATAGCTTTTAATTTTCAAGAACATTTTATGAGCTTTTATTCGAAAGGAAAGGAAGTTGAATTAAGGGGTATCACAGGAAAACCAAGAAAGATAATCAACTCTGATGAAATGACAAAGCTTCTAAAGAAATAACAATGAGGCGTAATTGCACAATTATGTTCTCTAACTGTTCACATATCAAAATCATGTATTTCTCCAGATCTGCAAAAAGCCTTGGAAAATCATTCCAAGGTATTTGAGACTCCCAAAGGTCTCCCACGTATTCGTGATCATGATCATGCTATTCATTTTATTGCAGGATGTGTTCCTCCAAATGTCAAGCCTTATAGATATCCATATGCACAAAGGAGTGAAATTGAACATATGGTTGCAGAAATGGTAGAGGTTGGTACAATTATCCAACCAAATTTGATAAACAAAGGAAGGTATGAATGGAAGAATGGCGAAGCAGGGTGGGAACTCATTCAAAAGTTTCTGAATATCCCAGTTCCAACAATATTGCCAGAACTTGACAAGGAAGGAAAAAGCATATCGAAACCTGAAGCATTTATAGAACCGAGAAGTCAACAACTATGAAATCGATCAATTTCAAAGCATCTCATCAAGTGGAAGAACTTAACTATTGAAGATTTCACATGGAAGGACAAGAATTTTATACAAGAGCATCTACTCAAGTGTTGAGGACAACACTTTTTGAAGGAAAGGGGCATGTTAGGCCCCTATACTACTAGCGTAACCCCTTATTGTTATTAGTACAACCCCCTTATTATATTATTGTACCCATGTAGTCCCCATATTTTTATTATTGCCCCATAAAAGCCCATTATTGTTATTATTGTTCCCTTACATTATTATTGTTATGGCGGCTTTGATTATATTATGAACCCTTAGACTCCTATATATAAAAAGGAGGTCTTCTCATTTGTATCATCCAAGAATTGTTCATTTGTGTATGTAAAGGAGGTTGCCCCCTCGAAGAGGCTTATTTCTAAGGCATTCAACTATCTTTTCTATCTTTTTGTGAGTTGGTTTCATAACATATTCATGTGGAAAGAACATACCTAGAATAGGACTTCATCCATAACGAAAGACAATTGATCATGATTAAGAATCTTAGAAGACCTCGATCATCAAAAGGAAAGAAACATTTGCAAGGAAAGGGTCTTTAAGATCCTATGATGGAATCTTCAAAATAAGGTTAATAAACCAAAGTAGATATTTCATTGAGAATCCCATCCATGGGATTCAATAAAAGGATGATATGTAGGCAAGCTAAGATGAAGCAAGAAGGGCCACACCAAGGACAACCAAATGAAGCTAATATGATCAAAGTAGAATCAACATGAGGTATTTATGCATCAAAGTTTAGAAATGTTATTATATGTACATTATTGAGTCATGGGAATAGTTATATGACATGATCAAGTATGAAGGAATCTCTTTCACCAATGACATGCTCGAAGGCATGTACTACAATGCAATGAAGGTCAACAAATGGAAATACTCACATAAGGAGTATAATATTGCTGACTAAGAACCAAGTAAAGAAGAAAATGTTGACTAGTTGATCCAGGTGGATGTTGGTCGCCACCCACTTATCCCAAGTGGATCCCCACAACTGTCTCCTTCAGTTTTTCAGTTTCCTTAATTGTAGCACAATTTACTATTTTTAGCAGTTTTCTGGGTCCTAAACTTCTGGAGTCGTTTTGAGGCCCTAAACGACTTTTTTTGGGAAAACTAGGAGCAACATGGGTCCATGGACCGATGTTTCTCTTCCCAAAGTTGTAGTCCTTGGATAGATCTTTCTAACAAGCTATGGTGCGTGTCAAATGGAGATTGTATGCCAAAGTTACGATCTTGGAAAGTTGATGTACCAATTTACCCAAAATGGGGACCATAGTGTGGCTCTTAATCTCCTAGGGTTAGGCTTTTAGATGTTTAGGGTTTTCTATTGTTTCTCAACAATAAAAAGGCCTTCAAGCCTCATTGTAACACAGCTCAGAGGCATGTAGCCACCACATCTCTTCTCAGAGATAAGCTACGATCACCCTAGCTGGTTTATTTCCATTTCTATTTGTAAGCATATTTCAGTATTTTACATTAATGAAATGAAGTATCATTTCTGTTGCATCTTTGCATTTATGGTTACATCTATAATTTATTGCGTTCCTATTTAAATCCAAATTAGTGGTATCAGAGTGGAGTTCTCTTTCTCTATTTTTCTTTGCATGTCCCCAACGAGGTCAGGATATAAGGAGTTAGGGCTTGAACTAGTCGAACATTTGCTAGACCAACCTCGCAAATCCCGACGACCTCCCATGGTGGATGAAAAGAAAGACGAGGGGGTAGGAGATCCTATCAAAATCTTGCTTGAAGAAGCCCTCGAGAAACAAAGGAACGTGATGATGGACAACTTTCCCTAGATCCTTCAACAGCTACCCAGAGGCAATGCATCGGCTTCCAACAGCTACTCTGGAAACACCACAGCCTTTAAGGTACAAGTTAATTTTGAAATCCCCATATTCGAGGGTCAAATAGGCGCAAATGCTGTAGATAAATGGATAAATTTTTTAGAAGGGTATTTTTCTATTCATGATTTTTCCAGCCAACAAAATATCACTTTTGCACTTCTCAAAGCAAGCCCCCACATCAAGGATTGTTGGGAAACCTACTGTGAGCAGAAGGATGAAAGTACGAACTCACTATATTTAGCTGCACCCACCTGAAATTCATTCCAGGATGCCATCAAGGAGTAGTACTACCCTATCAAGAGCTATGACGACAAATACATAAAGTGGACCACGCTACGACAGGGAAGGGACCAAGATGTGTCGGAGTTCACAAACATTTTTCATACCCTTCACACACGGTTTGGTATCAAGGATTATTAGCTACATTTGGTACTTAAATACTCTTACATAGATACATACAGGATGAGATGGAGTTCCTGAACATCTCCTCGCTCGACACAATGTACCGATACGCTATCAAAATCGAGCAGAGTTTAAACAGAAGAAGTGAGACTTTGGATCCGTGAATCTAAAGCAAGGGAAAGGCTTCCCCAAATCGCAGAATCAAGGACAAAGCCAAGACGGGGCAACCCAAGGCAACCCGTCGAAGCCACATGAAAATAACAACACCATGAAGTCAAAGAAGGACACAGGAAAGTGGTGTGAGTTCCATAAGAGCCCCACTCACAACGTAAGTGAGTCTAGGACCAAGTAGTCACTGGTGCCCGAGTTGAAGGCTTTTGAATCAGATGCATGTTCCAACCTTGATTCGGAACCTGACAAGGGGAATGGCAAAGGGAAGTAGATCATTGATGCGGAGCCCAGCGCCACTATTGCCACTGCCACGATTGAGATGAATGAGCCCAAAGATCCAGAGGAGGGGGAGCATCTTTTCCACTCACAGATGTGGGTGAAGGGTTCACTGCTACAATTCATTATTGATAGTGGGAGCCAAAAGAACCTCATTTCAGTAGAGGTCATGAAGCAGTTGGGTTTACCAACTACACCACACCCATAGTCATACAATATCGGATGGTATCACCAAGGACAAGATCTCCGGGTCCGCCAACAGTGTCGCCTTCCATACAACATCAATCCCTTCACAGATGAGGTGTTGTGTGATGTTGCACCTCTTGATTTTTGTGATGTACTAGTAGGCCAACAATACTTATGGAGGCGACATGCTATGTATGAGTCAAGGCCTCACGCTGTTATTATTTCTTTTGGTAATTCATTATACAAGATACCGGAGGTAGCCCCACCTACTGCCACTGCTTTGATCACTGCTAAGAAATGCAATAAGCTCATCTCCCAAACTAGGAAATTCATTTTCTGCGTGGTTCACTGCCAAAGTAAGGGGAAGATCATTGCCACATCCATGACCCCCATGAAGGGTTCCTCCACGTAGAAACAACAATAGATGGATATGGTCATGAAAGAAGATAGGAACATCTTCTCCTCTCTTCTCCTCACCCACGGAGACACCGTTGCACTATCAGGTGAAGAATTCATTTGATCTGACTCCTAGAGCACCTCTACCCAATGGGTCAATGTATCGCTGCTCCATTCTAGAAAATGGAAAGTAAAAGCAGCAACATGATTAGTAGTAGGTACCACACAAGTTTCAAGTGGCAACAAAGTTTGGTTGCATCTGCAGAAAGAACACCTTACAAGAGCCCATACCAAGGTTGTGGGAAATAATGCTTTGGAGCACAATATTTCCCCATTCCTTCGGTTACACCGAGTGTTCAATGTGGACCACTCTCAACCATGCTTCCCACAATTACTGCATACATCAGAGGTTGCGAAACAGCTCACCAGGAACCTAGCTCAACAGAAGTTTCCTCATCTCAGGGAGGAACTCAATGTAATGGGGACCATTGCTTCCTAAGGGGGGAGTAATGATCTAGGTGTATGTTATTTGCTACCCACCTATCACAATTGGATCTGCACAACTATCTCTTTTAGTTTTTTAGTTTCCTTAATTGTAGCACAATTTGCTATTTTTAGTAATTTTTTGAGTCCTGAACTTCTGGAGTCATTTTGAGGCCCTAAATGACGATTTTTGGGAAACATGGGAGCAACATGGGTCTATGGATTAATTTTTCTCTTCCAAAATTTGTAGGCCTTGGATACATCTTTCTAACGAGCTATGGTGCGAATCAAATGGAGATTGTGTGCCAAAGTTATGACCCTGGGAAGTTGATGTACCAATTTACCCAAAATGGGGCCCATAGTTGTTGGAAATAATACTAAGAGGGGGGGTGAGTCAACATTAGAAATTTAACAATATTTCATTTCCATAAATAGATTTATATATGCTACTTCTGTTAATTAAACTTGCATGTATACGTAACTGTGTTTAGAGAAACCAGTGTATACCTTCCAAACTTATAATTTAGTTAGATGATCTTTAATCTGTGTATCAAAACCATATAACCAGTAATGAGGTGCAATAAATAGAATAGGAAATCACACACATGAACACAAGATATAAGGTGGAAACCCAATGTGGGTGAAAACCACCTGCTACAATCGTCTCTATCTTTCTTTAATAAGAAACTTCTTTTTACATGTTTTGTACCAGTGCAGCCTTATACCAATGTGCAGGCTTCTCCCTGCAAAAGGCTACAACCTTCTTTCATTTTCTAGCTTTTGCTGGAAGGGAGCTACAACCCCCTTAGCTCTTGTACTAGCTGATGTGTTTACTAGTATGTAGGTGCTGACCTACAAAAGGCTACAATCTTCTCTTTTCTTCCAAGGACCACATTTCATAAATTTTCAGACTGGATTCATCAATAACATCAATCAAACATCAAATATATCTACATCAACCAATATCCTTTGTACCAACCAAAACTAAATCAAACAATCACTTTTCTGAATGTTGTAACCAGAATACAGTAACAGTAACTAGAACCCAATCTAGAACACAGAACACTGCAACAACAAACAGAAGTAGCTAAAACATCTTTTATGAGACGTACGCTACTTCGATGTGTTGAACCTACGTTCATACATTGTTATATGAAGGCAGACCTATGTATACACTATTTTGAAATGCCGAACCAACATGTATACGCGCCTTCGCTATACAGAATCTGCGTACAGATCTGTAAAAGATGATTTAACCTTTACAACTATTTAGACATCAATTATACCCAGAACATCAGATTTATAGATTACGACATGCGCCAATTATAAAAGATCAAAACCACACAAAGATACTTCTCTTCAAGTCTTAAGATCTTGACCCATCAATAGAACTTATCCTTCTTCAAGCACTCAGGTTCCTCCTTGATTCAGATCCAGCTATGCACCATAACCCAATGACCAATATTCTATATCTTGCTCTTCATTAGATATTCAATAATTTTAGTTCCCTTGCCTAATGATCTCATCCTCCTTTTATAGTCTTAGGCCTTACTCAATACCATGGTCCAAAACCACTTAGAATCAATACTTTGGACCAAATACCTGGGGTCAACACTTCGGACAAGATACCTTGGACCAATACCATGGGTCAAAATACCAAGGACCAAATAACATCGACCAAAACCAAGTTTTCCAACATGTATGTGCTTTTCCTTGTGTGAAAGTGCGTGTATATGCATACGCGCCTTTTGGACTCTGAACCAGCGTGTATACGCAGTTTGGTCAAGGGGAACCTGCGTATACCTCTTTTTCCTTCATTCTGTGATCTTGAACTGTGATCTATCATCTAAGTGAGTTTCCATCAAGGAAAAAACCTTTGTCATAGCACCAAACCTGTGTCATAATGCCAACAATCTCCCCCTTTGCGCTTGATGGCAACCCCAAGTCATTCTCCCCCTTTGTCATCAAGGGCAAAGGATTATGCTCCCCCTGAGTACATGTTGAATTCTCTGATATGATGAAGTGTTCTATTCATGCTCCCCCTGACTGTAAGCAAAGCCTTCAAAAAGATTTTCTACAAGAAGAACATGACTGTATACATCATAAATGACCTTCCTATCACCAAATACTCATACATACATCCATCTCCCAACCAAGTGGGGATATACCAAAAGTTTATACATGGTAAAACAAGAACATTACATCATCCATCCCAAGCATAGTGGGGAAACAAAATAGGTCGTTACATGACCTTGATAATAAAAGATATACATGACATAAAGACAAAATATCTAAAACAAGATAGTTATCAGCAACTATCATCAATAGCATCTATTAAACACCATCAACAACCATGATCTCCCTTTGCACCTGTTCCACCTGAATAAAAAACAACTGTGAAATTGTACCAAGATCTTCTAAGATAATGCCAACAATGCATTATTATAAATATATGCTCCCCCTGAACCTGTGCTAGATTGTATCTATCAGAGCCATATTAAACCCTTTTCATCTTGAGTCTGGCCCACTGTTTTTCTTCAATTCAACATATACGTGACTGTATCCACAACAACTAGCTTATGTACGTGGATATGCTTCAAGAAACTCACATACAACCACTTTTATCTCAACCAGATAGGTTTGAACAACAAGTTGATGCATCAACTACTCCCAACTTTTGTCTGAGATATTCAAATATCTCTCTAGGCAACGGTTCGGTGAATATATCAACAACTTGTTATTTGGAGGGAACATACTCCAATTTGACCTTTTTTTCAAGCACTTGTTCACAGAGAAAATGATATTTGATAGGTATGTGCTTGGTCTTGGAATGCATGACTGGATTCTTTGAAATACTGATTGCACTTGTATTATCACATAGAATGGAGATGGGTGGAGTACATATGATCTGAATGTCTTCCAATGTTTTCATCATCCAAAGGAGTTGTGTGCAGCAAGATGTAGTAGCCACATATTCTACTTCAGTTGTAGATAATGCAATTGAACTTTGTTTCTTGCTGAAAGAAGATACTAATCTGGAACCCATATAGAATGCACCACCACTAGTTCTTTTTCTATCATCCATTCTTCCTGCCCAATCTACATTTGTATATGCATGAAGTGCAAGATCTGTATCCCTAGGATACCATAAACCAAAGTTTTGTGTTCCTTGAAGATATTTGAAAATCCTTTTGACTGCCTCAAGGTGTGTTTCCTTTGGATTTTCTTGGAATCTTCCAACTATTCCCACTACATGCATGATGTCTGGTCAGGTATCTGTTAGATAGAGCATACTACCAATCATGGATCTGTAGGCCGGTTGATGTACTGTTGTTGATTCATCATTTGTGTTGAGGTTGCATCCTGTTACCATAGGGGTACATACTAGTTTAGAATCTTCCATGTCATATTTCTTCAAGATCTGCTTGAGGTACTTGTTTTGTGATAGAAAAATACCATATTTATTTTGTTGAACTTGTAAACCAAGAAAATATGTGAGCTCACCAAGCAGGGACATTTCAAATTATTTCTGCATTACCAAAGCAAATTTTTGACTCATGGCTTCTTCATTGCTACCAAAGATGATATCATCAACATACACAACAAGTATTAGCAATTTATCATTATCAATTTTTATATATAGATTGTTATCAACTGATCCTTTTGAAAAACCTTGTTGATTAAGGTATTTTTCAAGATGATAATACCAGGCCCTTGGAGCTTGTTTTAGACCATAGAGATCCTTTCTGAGTCTGCATACAAGTTTTGGATCATTTCCAAGGATGAATCTGTCTGGTTGCTCAATATATACTTATTCTTCTAGGTATCCATTAAGAAAAGCAGATTTTACATCCATTTGATATACTTTGAACTTCTGAAAGCTAGAAAGAGCAACGAACATTCTTATGGCTTCAAGTCTAGCAACAGGTGCAAAAGTTTCTTCAAAGTCTATACCTTCTTGTTGAGCATACCCTTTACAAACAAGTTTGGCTTTGTTTCTAATAACTTCTCCACTTTTATTCATCTTATCCATTTGGTTCCTATGACATTCTTATCATTAGGTCTAGGAACCAATTCCCAAGTATTATTCTTTTCAATCTGCTCAAGTTCTTCATTCATGGCCTTGACCCAACGTTCATCTTTTCATGCTTCATTTACATTTTGCGGTTTGACGGAGGAAAGCAATGCTAGATAGCTTGAATCTTCTATAATAGTTCTTGTTGTCTGCACAACTGCCTCTTTCTGCCCCAAAATTTGAGTCTCTAGATGATTTTTCTGAACATACCTGGATGGATTCTTTTCTTCTACCCTTATCTGTTCTTCTGGTGCCTCATTGATTTCTTCTTTAGAATTAGTCTGATTTGATGTGGAAGGATAGTCCTCATCTTCTTCATAATCTTCAGTTTTTACCTACTCTAGATTTTTTCCTGCTTCATCAACCACAACATTAATACTTTCAACAATTTTCCCAAGTCTTTTATTATAACACTTATACCCTTTACTTCTGGTAGAGTAACCAAGGAGAATGCCTCCATCTGCTCTAGGTTCAAACTTGCCAAGTTTTTCATCATTCCTTTTGATGTAACATTTGCTTCCAAAAACTTTGAAGTACTTTACAGTAGGAGTCTTACCATATCAAAGTTCATGTGGAGTTTGAGTGTTGTTTACCCGAACATTTGTTTTGTTGAGAATAGTGACGACAGCGAATGCAGCTTCACCCCAGAAGGTTGTAGGAGTTCCATACTCATTTAGCATAGCACGAGCCATTTGTTGAATAGTTTTGTTCATCCTTTCTACCACTCCATCTTGTTGAGGAGTTCTTGTGGTAGAGAATTCCCTTCTTAGTCCATGTTCTTCACAGAAGTCGAAGAATTCATCCGAGGTAAATTCCCCTCCTTGATCAGACCTGAGGCATTTGATTTTGCGATCTAATTCATTTTCAACCAAGGCTTTGAAGGCTTTGAAGTTTTCGAAAGCTTCATCTTTATGCTTTAGAAGTCCTATCCAACACATTCTGGAAAAGTTGTCAATGAACAATATAAAGTATTCTTGTCCACGAGGTGACTTTTTCTCAGATGGACCACATAAATTAGTGTGAACAAGTTCAAGAGGCTTACTAGCTGATTCTTCCTTCTCAGGGAAATGTGCTCTGGCTTGCTTACAAAATTGACATGATTTGCATATTGTATTCTCTGGAATGTTGATATCAGGGAGATCACGAACAACCTGGTATCTGCATGCTTTTCTTATTTGAGAGAAACTTAGATGCCCCAATCTTCTACGCCATAACCAGTGTTCATCGTTTTTGCTTAGGTAGCACTATTGTTGTCCCCCCTTGAGTGTGTACAGATTGTTTGGAGTTCTTACACCTTTGATCACTGTGTCTCCTGTATCAAGCTCATGAAGAACATATCCATTTGATCGAAATACTACCTCTTTTCCTTGATCACGCATTTGACTAACACTCAATAGATTATGCTTTAGACCATCTACATACATAACATTCCCAGCTTTAACTTTTTCTTTTAAGAGAATAGAGCCTTTACCTTTTATGACTGCAGGAGTGTCATTACCAAATGAGACCTTCTTTTCCTTTTCTAAGGCATTATATGATTGAAGTTTTTCTTTATCACCTGTCATGTGTTTCGAGCATCCACTGTCTATGTACCACTGATTTTCTTGTCCTTCTGCATACAAGGCTATACCACATCTTTCTGTTTGTGATTCTTTCTTTCTCCATGTTTTGGGATCCATTGGACCTTGCTCCTTCTGAGATGTTTGTCGAAATTTACTCCTGCATTCAGAATCTTCATGACCGAAGTTGTTATAGATAGATCATTCTATTTCATTTTCAAGAGCAGAAAAGTTATTGTAGGTCCTTTTCATGATCCCAGTCACATTCCTTTTATTTCGTGCTTCTCTATTCATGACGGTCTTGTAAGTAACACATTGAGTAGATTTGTGTCCAAAGTTATGACATGAAAAACATTGGCCATTAAAGAAATTCCTTCGATTATCGAATCTACTGACCTGATGATTGTAGTTTCCATTGACATTCATTCTTGAAGCAAATTGAGACTGATTTACCTGTGGTTGGTTATAGCTTCTGTTCATCCTTGAAGTAGATTGAACCTGATTTACCTGGTGATCTGCTTTATGCCTTTGCTGATGATTGTCAACCTATTCACTTCTCCTTGCTACATCAAGATAGATTTTGAAGGTTGATGGCTTCTGTGCTTGAGATGCTTCTTCAGTATATCCAAGACCTGTCTTTATTAGAGGAGAACATTGCACTTTGATATTTTCATCTAAAGTTTCTGATCCTTTCACAAATCTAAGATTGAGAGCTTTTGTTTTCTCAATATCTTTTCTTAGACCCACAATTTCACATTCTAACTTTTCATTGTGTTTTTCCCTTTTAGCAAGTTGGAATGTTGGAGTATCTATAATCATACTCTTTTCTTCTAAATAGATTCTAAGCTTAGAATTTTCTTCATAGAGACCATCTTCATCTAAAGCATCCAAGAAATCATCATCTTCAAAAGCCATCAAAAGTCTATAATCATTACCATATTCATCTTCATCACTATTTGATAAACCATCACTATCTTCATGCGTATAGTAGCTCTTATTACTTACATTTTGTTTTCTATTCCATTTTTCCAGTTCCTTACCTTTATCAAGCTTATCTTTATGAGGACATTTCGCTACATAATGACTGAATCTTCCACAAGCAAACAATTTGAAAGGTAGTTTACCTCTAAATCTTCCAAAACCTCGTTGAAGGTTTTTGACAGAGTTTTATTCTTCCTCTCCTTCTGAAATGTGTCCCGATTCATTGAGCTCTTCTCTTCTTGAAGCCTTGAATGCAACTTATCTCATATCTGATTGACCTCCTTTTCTCATTTCAACAATAATTAGGATTCTGTGCAGCTGTTTCATAGTCATACTCTGAAGATCCTGCTTTTCTTCTATGGCAAAATCTTTTGATTCAAACTTAGAAGAAAAGGATCTTAAAACCTTTTCAACTAAAGTAACTTTCGTTATCTCTTCACCCATGTTTTTCATGCAATTAACTATCTCATCTATATGTAGGAAGTTATGAGCTATACTTTCATCATTGTGCATTTTGAGAGTTTCGTATTGAATTCTGAGAGATTATAGTTTTGCACGTTTTACCTGATTGTCTCCTTGATAGCTTAGAACGATCTTGTCCCATATTTATTTGGCGGTCTTGACAAATTCTGATTGTGACAGACTCCCCAATAGTGTATTGAAAGCCTTGGCATTTGTTTCATACTGATTTTTACCTGCCGTCTGCAGGAATTTCTGATGGAAATGCATATCCTCCTTCCTCGATTTCCCAAACATCTGTTCCAAGAGATGGAACATAGGCTATGGTTCTTACCTTCCAATAGACGAAGTTTCTCCCATCAAAGATTGGTGGTCTAATGGATCCCTCTCTTTCGTAGCTACCCATGATGATAGATCTTCCTTCAAGCGATCAAGCTTCATTTGAAGGACTTGCTCTGATTCCAATTGTTGGAAATAATACTGAGAGGGGGGATGAATCAGTATTAGCAATTTAACAATATTTCATTTCCATAAACATATTTATATACGCTACTTCTATTAATGAAACTTGTGTGTATACGCCATTATGTTTAGGGCAACCAACATATACCTTGCAAACTTATAATTTAGTAAGTTGATCTTTAATATGTGTATCATAACCATATAAATAGTAATCAGGTGTAGTAAACAGAACAGGAAATCACACACATGAACATAAGATATAAGGTCGAAACCCAATGTGGGTGAAAACCACCTACTGCAATCGTCTCTATATTTCTTTAATAAGAAAATTCTTTTTACATATTTTATATTGGTGTAGCTTTATACCAGTATGCAAGCTTCTACATGTGAAGGCTACAACCTTCTCTCATTCTCCAACTTTTCCTAGAAGGGAGCTACAACCCCCTTAGCTCTTGTACTAGCTGATGTGTTTACTAGTACATAGGTGCTGACCTATAGAAGGCTACAACCTTCTCTTTTCTTTGAGGGACCATATTTCATAAATTTTCAGACTGGATCCATCAATAACATCAATCAAACATCAAATATATCTGCATCAACTAATCTCCTTTGTACCAACCAAAACTGAATCAAACAATCACTTTTGTGAATGCTATAACTCGAATACAGTAACAGTAACTAGAACCCAATCCATAACCCAGAACACTGCAACAACAAACAGAAGTAGCTATAACCTATTTTATGAGACTTACGCTACTTCAATGTGTCGAACCTGCATTCATACATTGTTATATGAAGGCAGACCTACGTATATGTTGTTTTGAAATGCCAAACTAGTATGTATACACACCTTTTCTATACTGAACCTACGTACAGATCTGTAAAAGATGATTTAACCTTTACAACTATTCAGACACCAGTTATACCCAGATCATCAGATTTACAGATTACAACATGTGCCAATTGTAAAAGATCAAAACCACACAAAGATACTTCTCTTCAAGTATTAAGAACTTGACCCATCAATAGAACTTATCCTTGTTCAAGCGCTCAGGTTCCTCCTTGATTCAGATCCAGCTATGCGCCATAACCCAATGACCAATATTATAGATCTTGCTCTTCATTAGATATTGAATACTTTTAGTGCCCTTTCCTAATGATCTCATCCTCCTTTTATAGTCTTAGGCTTTACTCAATACCATGGTCCAAAACCACTTAGAATCAATACTTTGGACCAAATACCTGGGGTCAAAACTTTGGACAAGATACCTTGGACCAATACCATGGGTCAAAATACCAAGGACAAAATACCACAGACCAAAACCAAGCTTTCCAACATGTACGCACTTTTCCTTGCGTGAAAGTGCGTGTATATGCATACGCACCTTTTGGTCTGTGAACTAGTGTGTATATGTGGTTCGGTCACGGGGAACCTGCGTATACCTCTTTTTCCTTCATTATGTGATCCTGAACTGTGATCTATCATCTGAGTGAGTTTCCATCAAGGACAACATCTCTGTCATAGTGCCAAACATGTGTCATAATGCCAACAATAGTGTGGCACTTCATCTCCTAGGGTTAGATTTCTGGATGTTTAGGGTTTTCCATTGTTTCTAAACAATAAATAGGCATTCGAGCCTCATTGTAACATATTTCAGAGGCATGTAGGCACCACATCTCTTCTCACAGAAAAGATACCATCTCCCTAGCTAGTTTATTTGCATTTCTGTTTGTAAGCATTTTTCAGTATTTTACATTAAGGAAATGAAGTATTATTTCTACTACATCTATATATCTATGGTTATATCTGTAATTTGTTGTGTTCCTGTTTAAATCCGGACCACTAGTCCTAGAAGCAAGTAATGAAGAAGTGATCCCACAAGGAGCATAAGGTGGTTGATTAATCTATCCAAGAATAAGCAAATGAAAAAAGAGATTAAGCATGTGAAGAACACCATGATCACCAAGAATCACTATCTCACAAGATACTTTGAATATATCTCCCAGAAGAAGGTTGGAAAACTCTACAAAAGAAGGAAAGACCCTTTACAACTATGAAGGCCTTGGAGATACAAAAGGTGTAGATCACTGATTCTACTATACAAATATGTCATGATGAATAAATCCATCCAACAATTTAACTTAATATTGAAGCAATAATAGAATGAATTCATGAAGTGTTGCTCGACCGAAGAATGAAAACAAGAAATTTCAACGAAGCATCCATGAGAAGAGTATTCTGAAGCATGGACAAGATGAAAAGGGAGTAGCGAAATGACAAGAATACTATTTTCCACAAAAGAAGTAATAACATGACAAACCAGGCAGGGAAAGTGATCGATGGATGGTGCCCTACCAGGAGGAAGTTCAAAAAAAGACTTCATGACATCAAAGGAAGGAGATCAAGCAGTTGAAGGAACTATGAAGAAGAAGTTTCTGATGAATGGACAAGTCCCTAGCTAAGATGGAGTTATGACAAGTTTCCAATTACAAAGGAATTTAGACAGGTACCTTATTAGAGGATACTTGGGCATGTATTCCTCAATTGAGAGGAAGTGATAGACATAACATTCTTGTCTTCACTTGGGAAGAAAGAATCAGAGGATTGGGTAATCATCCAACATCTGATACTCTTTGAGGATGTGTAGGGAATCCAAGACAAGAGTAAGCAAGAGGATTGATGTTCTTTGAGGGCTCGGAACCCAAGATAAGAATATTCCTAGAAGGTCATACTCAGTGAACACCCAGGTGGGTATGTACCTTGAGAGATAATGACAATGGTGTCTATATATCATTGGTCTCACCAACATGGTGCTCTAATCTATTGAGAGATAAAGCTATCATTCAAGGCCTTGTTGTGGATACAATGTTGGTTATTAGGATGCTATAAAATATGGATTTCCAATCCAGCTTCTCTTATGAGAATTCCTCAAGATTTAAACATAGCCAAACACCTTGTAATGTTGTATGAATACCTCCCTAGTTAAGAGGGAGTGTTCAAGGAAATGTAACTAGGTTTGGTCTTCATAAATGTACTTTTGATATTTATATTTATTCAAGTTTTTTAATAATATATGTCAATGAGCTTCTTTCTCATTGAAATAGGTCTAGTGCATGTTAAAGTGTTATAGGGGAGTCAAAGTGTCAAAAGAATTATGTTGAAGACCTTAAAGGCATGTTACACATTTTATATTTATGTATGAAAGTCAAAGAAGACATGTCCTAGCAAAGTCAAGTCTCCTTCTAGCAAAGACACCATCAAAAATCAAGAAACTCACTCTAAAATCAACGAAGATAGAGGACCAAAAGACGAAGCTGAGAAAGGGATGAAGAAGGAGCCTCTAGTGCAGTGAAGAAGAAAGAAGGAAGAGGAAAGGTTTTAGAATTATTTTAGGGCCAATACCAGGCACACATGTGAAGAGAAGGAAGGGATATTTGTGGTTAGGACAGTAGCAAGTCACCTCCCATCATACCTCATCATTTGGGCTAAAAACTAGGCATACTAGGCCTCCTATCCAATCGAAGAAGGAAGTATCTCAAGCAAAGGAAAGAGGAGCCATATAACATCAACACGACCTGTCACACATGTGATAATTAGGGCTGCAGCGTTGTCACACTAAGCCTACCACTATACATCAAGAAGGGACTCGATTGATCAAGAGAAGGAAGGAGTATCCTTAGGTGATGGATATCACTAAGTACAAAATATAAGTATCTCTTCTAGAAGGTCTACCAGCAGTGGAACGAAGAACGAAGTGTCAGAAGGAGGTCGAAAAAGTGTCAGGGAAACATAGTGTAGAAAACAAAAAGGAAGGATTTCACTTGTGCTTGGAAGACCTTCTTGTCAAGGGTTTAGGGTTTGGCATTGATGAAGAAAGAAGCTTCAATAAGAGAAAACTTACCGAAGGGTTTTCATCTCAAGGGGAGAGAGGGTTTGGCCGTGGCAAAGAGCCAACATCTTGTGTTCTTGTTTTATGTTTTGATAGAATTTTGATGAAGCACACACACATGCATTAATAAGAGAATAAGAAGATTAAGCTAACACATACTTCACAAATCGTTATGTAGTCCCAAATAACCACTCTACACCTAATTTTCCTAGATTCTTCAACATTACCTAGTGCCATCCCTTTCAAATTTGTGCCATTAAGGTGGGGAAAAGCACATTCAAAATGGAATCCTGGTGGAAAAATTAATTGTCTGCTCACTTAAATACGTAACTAATATTTCATTGCCAAGTAAAGAGGGTTTATGAATGACCCTATCATAGAAATTTGGTGCATGTAGTGGTAGGAAAGACATTGTAGACCAGAGGTGTGAAGATGACTACTCAAATTCATGATTGTTTTTGGTAATGTGAATTCATGGATGGGATATTACATTGGTTATAGTCTATGAATAACAGGGGATGCACCTATGTTTGGATGATTATGGCCACTTTATATTCTTTTTGTTGTGTTTCGACATAAATTTATCCATTTTTCTTGGTCACCTTTAGTTTTCTTGAATCTTTCCTAGACTATTTTAGGAATATTGTCTCTAAAATCCCTTTGAGTCACTTGTTTGTCTTGTGTTTAGGCTAGAGCGAACATGTCTTAAGATATCAACAACTTCTCCTACTAAAAACTTTCTTAATTGATTTGTCTATCTTTAGATTCTGTTCTTCTCTTTATTTCTCTAGTTTTTATGATATTAGTGTGGTAATGAAACCATTAGAGAATATACTCCCTTTGTAGTTTTTCAACTAAATATATTGATATTTGACATTGCATCAAGAGGTGCATTATGTAATCTACATCTCTAGTATGACAAAAGACATAAATATATAAAGTTGATGTATTATCAATAAAATATAAACCAATGTAGATTTGTATTAATAGTGTATTTGTCATGTTTTGATATTCAAGGTGAAAAAACTTAAGAAAAGGTTCGCACTTCAAAGGATTTTGTCTATCTTGGTGCATGACAGGTCTAGGGTTAAGATAGATCTATGCAGGGTGATTTGAATTATGATACAAGTAAATATTAGTTTTTGGTATATTCATCTCCATCTCTCTCAACCATGTTTGACATTTTTCTTATTTCCTGTTTTGTTTGGCTTGCTAGACTTTGACCACATTTGTTCTTGTTTATTGCAATATATTGTTCATATTTCTTGCAAACAATATCATATTAATCACCTTGGGCCTAGAGCATATGAATTTATAGGAGAATGAATTCATGGAAATATTCTAGTTATGTATTATACCTGTGGATGGGAGAATACCAAATGGAATGAAAGAAGAAAAACCGAATAATGAATAGAGGGAATGTGTTGAATGTTGGAAAATATCACGAGTAAGTATCTCCACTAACAAGAATTACTAATCCAAATTCACACCTTGTTACATAATAAAAACAAGGGTTAAGAACATTCATCATGACCACTTATAAATAAAAATAAATAAATTCGTGGGTTCAATTTTGGACCATTGACTAGTCCTAGCTTCATTCTCTTAGGGCCTTCCCAAAGATCTCTAGGCAACAACCAACTGCTCTTATAAGCTATAACATTGATCCATAGACATCTATAATCATTAATTCCCTTTATATTGTTGGGTATGTGTTACATTATTTGTACCATTAGCCCCATGCGTAGGTCATATATGTTAGGGGCAATGAGATCAATCACAATTGAGATGCAACAAAAATGATTATCTGTCAAGATGCTAAAAAATCACTTGGAAACGGTAAATATGATGGTAAGTATAATTCATCACTCTCAGAAAAGATAATAGCCCTTGATACACAAAAGGATAAATTTTTCCACATAAAGGAACAAGTTCATGTAGAATAACATCAATTGTCCACCAGGTTGATTTTGGATAACTTTAATGATGTCAGTTGAGCATAGTTGACTGGTTTTCTTCCAACAATAAAGACATATGGGTTGGCATGATATAATTAGTCATTGTTTTTCATAATGATTTTTTTCTTTTCATACCTACTATTTTCTTATATAAAAATCCATTAAGGAAAACTCAAATAATGCACATGCATGAAAACAGAAATCGAGAAAATGAAAGTTGAAAACTCAACTAATGTAACAATTAATTCCTCAAATACCTATTGCGATTCTTCATGGAAAATAAAGTGTGGAAAATGAGAATGAAACATGTACTAATGCTAAAACAACCTTGGGAGATTCATGCAAGTTAGCTTACACGTCCAATAAAGATATGGGAAAGAAAGATAAAAATGAAAACTTGTGTGTATCTAGTTGGCTTCATTTAGAATAAGCAATCAACTGTATTACAATTAGGATTTTGTTAGTTCTGCCTGTAGTTTTATATCCGCTCTATTGTTTTGTAATATTGACCATCTCTATTAATATTCCTTTTCTATCAGAAATATGCAAGTTTTCCTTTTAACATGAAGCCTTCTAAGAAATATTCTACACAATTTTTTAATTGCTTGAATTATTTATCACATTTTCAAATTATATTTTTCGGTAGAAGAAGCATTTTATGAAAATCAATGAAATTCATAGCTTCATTTGGCAAGGCCTTTGGGAAGCTTTTGAAACCTAAAATAGTGAATGCGAATTAGGTTTTGAGGATAGGAGAAAGCTTCATGGATAGAGCAAAAAATTTGGAATATGAGTTATCCAGGTAGTATTAATCTTTGAATAAGACCACTAGTTGTAGTGGATTCTCAATATAATTTATAGTTTTTCATCAAGATTAAAAAAAATTCTTATCCTTTTTTAATTGATTATTAATTGATGGATTTGTTATTTCTACTTGATGCTCTTTCTTGAAGTTTTTGTGCTAACTAGTTTGAACTAATTGAGGATCAAACATTGGTGGTACTGTTGTAATATGTTAAATTCTTATTTGTACTGAATCAAGTATTTGCTGTAAAATATCAATTGATATGTTATATCTTCGAAATTACAAGTATTCTAAACATGGGAAAACTATTGGTGCTTTGCATGTAAATCTGTAAAATAGATCAAAACTACTCTTATTTTATCCTTTCATTACAATGATCACTGATGTTTTGAGTTTGAGTGATTGAAGATGGCCGCAGGTGTTCCCTCAAATTGGAAGTTTGGTGTTGGAATTAAGTGTGGATTATCCATTCAAGAATCATATAGCAACTGGAATTTGAATGTTACATTCCAAAATAATCTTATTTGGGGGATTACTAGTGGTAATTGCTACATATTTTTTATGTTGTAAATTTGTTCCAAATCAAAACTAATATATTCTACCACAGGTCAGGAACACAATGGGAATGCAATTGTCTTTGAAATTTATCCACTTATATTGTAGTGACCCATAAATATAAGAAAAACATTAATAATTTGATATAGACTAGTTGGCTTATTCATATGTGACAATGGACCCAAATAGTAGTTCTTATATGAAGAAATGCTCAGCAGACTTGGGCATTCTGGACATCATTGACCTACAACCTTGGACTTATTCACTTAGTCTTCTATAATGTCTAGTTATATACATGTATACAAGGTTATCCTATTATTGTATGCTTTTTACTTCATTTCATTTTATTTGAGACTTAGCTTTGGCTTTTTCTAAGAATTTTGTTTGCACTCCCACACTGTGTAAGTAATCTAAGACTTGATCTTTTTAGCATGTAACTTAGTTTGCATGATTGTGCCTAACGTTCCTTGAAGGTTGAATACTAAGTTGAGTAAGGTGTTATTTTCTATGGTGATGTTTTATTTTCTTTATTTATACAGGTCATCTGGCCACAGAATGGCCACTATTTCCCAATTGAAGGAAACTTGTTCGAGTTTCTTGCTTTTATGGGGGAAAATGACATTGACAATATTGTTGATGCTAAGGTATATTTACTATAAATCCTTTATAATATTCTTTATTTTATATTCTAATGTTCATCATTTTTCATGTCTTATACTCTACATTGTATCTTCTTTATTTTTCAAAAAAGGAACTCATTATTGACGGTAAGAAGTAGGAACTAAAGAAAGAGTAGAACAATAACACTAGAGCAACAAAATGAAAACTAAAGAGGGAGAGAAGAGAACTAGTCTAGTTGTACTTGTAGAGCCAATATCCCACATAAGACACACACAATGACTGATGGTCAAGTCCTCATAGTTGGGGAATTCAGCTGCAATGCCTTGACAACACAATGATAATGTTTTGAAGTGATGAAACAATATTTCATGTGTAAATTTTACTCCAACCAATATTAAGTTAGACACTCATATTCTAATACTTAACATTTTATATAATATAATTTTCATGGTTGAAATTATTTATAGTTGCACTTGATATTATTTAGTATTATAATTAACATTTGTAACTTGGTGTTTTCATATTAGATGAACATCTACATTGTATGAAATTTTTTTTAATTTAGTTGCAAAATCATACTAATTAATTTATGTTGATTAATAATGAACGTACACAATCAATCTAAAACTACTAAATTAGTAGTTTATGTTGATTAATGATGATCACAAATAAAATGATTACACAACTAAATTAGTTTCTTGTAATAGTTGTAAATGAAAGTAAATGAAACGATTGTAAAATACTAAAGTAGTCATTTGTATAATGAATATGAAACTACCAAAAAATGATAAATCACTACTGCAAATGATAAATTTGTGATTACAAATGATGACTAAATTTTGCATATATACGACTATTAGTAGCTAATTTGCAGTATCTTATATCACATCCAAAATTTAGTCATATTTATTTGGTCATTAATTGGTTTCAAACGATGAATAAAATTTGTATATATATGACTATTAGTAGCTAATTTACAGTATCTTATAACACAACCAACATTTTGGTCATACTACTTTAGTCATTAATTGGTTTTCTCAGGTGATCATTTAGTAATATATTTTGTTGTATATTTGGTCATTATTTGTGGTAATTAATGAATAAATCAATGACTAAATATAGTATTAGATAATAAAATCGAGACAACCAATTAATGACTAATCTAAAAACGACTAAAATTTGGTCGCGTTATAAGATGCTGTAAATTAGCTACTATTGATCACTGACCAAAAAATAATTGTTTATATGAAAATTTTAGTCATTTTTTAGTAACTAGTTAGCAATTTTGTACTAGTGTATGAAGAATAGCACATGCCTTTAGTGATTGATGATAGTAACGATGAAGCCAAAGGAAATCATTTATAATAGCAACAATAAAAAGATGAATCTAGTAATGTGGACACATTCAGTAATCAAAGTCCACTTAGAGGTGAGCAAGAAATCACACAGGACAAAATTGAGTCAAGTTTTCTACCAAGGAGATCAAGATTATAGACTCACTTACCAAAAAGGTACAAACATTATGCTCATATGACTAGTGTTTTAAATTTCATTGAGCCCATGAATTATAATGAAGCAAATCAGTATGAAGAATGGAGGACAACTATGAAAGAAGAGTACGATTCTATAATTAAAAATAAAACCTCAGAATTAATTGAAATTCCAAAAGGAAAAGAGCCCATAGGTTGTAAATGGATATATAAACCTAACTTCAAAGCATATGGTAGTGTAGACAAGTATAAAGCTAGATTGGTGGCCAAAGGGCATTCACAGAAAGAAGGGATTGATTATGAGGAGACTTTTGCTCCTGTAGCTAAGTTAAATATTATTAGGACGTTAACATATCTAGATACAAAGTGCCATTGAAGATTACACCAGCTAGATATAAAATCTTCTTTTCCAAATGGAGATTTGAAGAAAGAAGTATTTCTAACACAACCTGAAGGGTTCATTAAAAAGGGGTTGGAACACTTGGTCTGTAAATTAGAAAAGGCATTGTATGGGTTGAAATAGGCTCCCATATTTTGGTATGAGAAAATAGACTCTTTCTTCTTACAAAATGTTTATAAGAGAAGCCAAAATGATCCAAATTTGTATACCACATTTGACTCAAAGGGGTAGATTGTGTTTATTTCCTTATATGTTGACAATTTAATTATTACTGGAAATTCAGATGAATAGGTTGAATAAATTAAAGTGCAGATGTCATAAGTATTTCAAATGAAGGACCTTGGAGAACTGCATTATTGTTTAGGTCTTGAAGTCTGGAGGGATGTTGGCCAAACTTTTGTTACTCAAGTAAAGTATGTCATGGAATTGCTGAAGAAATTTAAAATGGATTAGTGTGAAGTTTCTTCAGTACCTATATAACATAATGTTAAATTTCAAAGTGATGATTGTTCTAAAGAGGTGAGTGGTACATTATACACACAACTAGTTAGAAGTTTGATTTATTTAACTACAATCAGACCTGAATTAGCATATTGAGTCAGTGTGTTAAGTCAGTTTATGAAAAAACCTCTTGAAAATCATTAGATGAGAGCAAAAGGTGTCCTAAGGTGTCTTAAAGAAACCATAATTTTTTGCATTAAATATGTTGATTCTTTTGATGTTAAAGTAACAGGTTATTCAAATTTAGATTGGGCTGGAAATATTGACGATATAAGATCTATAACTAGGTATTCTTTTAATATTGGGTTCAGGTTCATTTCTTGGAGCAATAAAAAGAAGAGTACTATATCTTTATCACCAGTAGAACAAAAGTATCAAGTTGTATGTGTAGCCACTTGTGAAGAAATTTGGTTGAGAAGACTTCTTCAAGATTCAAGATAAGAACAAAAGGGATGCTACGGTGATTAAATGTGACAGCCAAAGTTAAATAGAGTTGTAAAATAATCTTATTTTTCATGCAAAAACAAAACATGTAGATACTCAATTTCATTTTATCAGAGAAAAGGTTTAGTCCAAATAGATTTTCCTTGAATATTGCAACACCTATGAAAATGCAACTGATATCTTTACCAAGCCTCTTGGAAAGGTCAAATTTCAATTGTTTAGGGAGATGTTAGGTGTGCAGGTGAATCCCTTCTCTATTAACAGGGAGACTTGAAATTAATGGAGAAATTTTGTTTCACGGTTGTGTGTGTGTGTTAGTTTAGATTAGTTCCTATTTTTAGGAGATAGTTTTGATCTCCCTAATTTGAATGTAATCTTATTTATTTTGGATTTGATGAAAAATGCAATAGAGCAGTACTACTTGGCGGTCTCCAGGTGCAATGGGTCTCACTTGTGAGCTACAAGTTTCAATATATTGTTTCTTGCCACTTTTATCTGCACATAGCTTTTCCAAGTTGTTTGTTATCCCTTTATAGTTTTTCCTTGATTCTAGAAAAAATAATTGTTTCAATCCTCCATTCCAAAATGGGTCAAAGTTAAGTGGGGTTTTTTTGAGTTGCTTGTTCTCCTTATGTTGTTTGCAGTTGCTTTTTACCTTATGTGGTTTGTACGTACTCGCTTGTGAATTCATTTTTTTGTAGTCTTTGTTCAATATATAATATTTTTTAGTAGTATAATAGATATAATTTAATGACAAAATTATAATTTGTACAAAAAAAAATATCATAAAACCAATGATTGACTTATTATCTTTTAATTTTATTTCATTTTTCACACCATAAGAAAACTTCTTATATCTCAGTTGTAAAACTAGCAATGAGGACAACCATCACTCGTTGTCAGGGAATGCAAACTAACTCTTACACCTCTCATGACTCAATTGTCAAACCAACAATGAGAACAACCATCACTAGCTATTATCCTCAAATGTATGTTGAGTCATCATTTGATTAACTTATTACAAGAAGTTTAATATTTATAAAAATGCTTAAAATTAATTTGGTTTTGGAGATAGTGGTTTGCAATTTCCAATAATTATGAACATTAATTTGGTATTGGAGATAGTCGTATTTTGTATTTAGCTATGGAGACTGTTAGGTTCCTATACCAATAGGAGTCATAATTTTGAATAACTAAGGTGAAACCTTGTAATATTGTTTTCCATATTAAAAAAAAATTTAAAAAATGTAAAGAGGGTATGTCCTAAAAGAATATCAAAGGACAAAAAGAGTAAGAAAGGTCCAAAAAAAATGAAAATATATGAACCCCATAAGAAAAAAAGAGACCATGAATGTGAGCAAGTCAAAATGCCACTACTATTTACTTTTTATGCATAATAAATGATTGTGTGCAGCTTGTTACTCATGCCACAATCCATGGTAATCAAACTGTTTAATCTTGATTATACCATGCTTTGAATTTTATGTTTATAGCTGGAGAATAAAATCTGACCAAACAGCGTAATCTTGGCAGATCATTAGATATGTAGAGTAAATAAAAGGAGCTCATCAGTTTAATCTGAGCCCTTGGATGATATAAGGTTAGGATTAGATAGTTTACTTTGTAAATAAAAGAAAAATATTGATAAGGGTTTGCTAGCCTAAATGCACTCAAATAAAATGAAGAAAAAATGGTAGGATGAGTAAATGGGTAAGTAGTAGAAAGGTTGCAGAAATATCATGTGATTACATAAAACCACTTATGTCATTGTTTTAAATGCATCTTTCAAATGAGCATAAGTAGTAAACAAAGCAAAGACAATGCTTCACAATATGGTTTATTTAACATCCCTCCATTCATTTCAACCCTTTACTTCACTAATTTCCCATAAATAAGTTCTAGTACTTAAATCCTACAAGTCAAAAAGGCTCAGAGAATTTCTCTAACTTTTGGAGGGACCGGACCCTCGGCTAAATGACTTAGGGGGACAAGTACTAGCACCCCCTTCATAAAAACACGTTCCCCCTTCATAAAATCCATTTCCCCTCTTTAACCTAAGAAAATCCATTTTTCCTAAGGTTTAAACATCATTTACTTAGGAAAAGTGACTCACCCCCATGTAAAACCATTTTGCACAAAAACCCACAAAAAAGCCTTTCCCTAAGTATAAATCTAAACACGTAATGGCATACACTTAACCCCTTTTTGCTTAAGAAAACCCACTTTGCCATCACTTTCATATTAATTAACTAACTCTATTACATAAACCCATTTTAACCCTTTTCCCATAAATAAATAAAACCCTATATAAAATACCCAAATCCCTTAGTTTTAATAAAAACTAATATAAACTACCCCTTATCCTGATATAACTTCACTTAATTTACCTAACCGTGGTAAAACTTAAGTTAATCCCGTATCGGCTTCACCCGACTCCCTAATCCCTCACTAAACTCGGCCCGATCATTTAACCCAGGATTAGTCTCTAAACTAATCCCGAACCACCATAATTAAACCCCTGGCCCCCCTATCAATTCCCGTCATTTCCCCGCATAGATTTGCCTCCCGACTACCATTGATCATCCCTCCCACACATCCAATGACAGACAACCATATCGGTTGCACCCGATTGCTGCACAATAACCACTCGATGAAGTGGTTTTTCTCCCAGCCCTTGATGCTACATGTCAGATGATGTATGGTATCGGGTGACCCCTCCCGGAAACTGCCTGCATCACAAAGTGGTGTGACAACCCTCCAAAACCGCTTCCCCCATTTAACCAAAAACCATCAACTGTTCATCCGAAGTTGAAAACCTACCAAAATTAATCATTTTCACTATAAAATGCTGCGAAGCTCTCTTTCACCCTTTTTTCTGCCCATTCTATTTGTGAGCTATGTAAACCATTGCTACCACTGTAAACGTCGAAATTACCCACAAATTTCCAATTTTGCTCCAGAAGACACTGCAGACAACCCAACTGACTTTTCATACCATACCAGGACCACACCAACCACTACAACTACCGTGAAACACCATATTCATAGCCAATTTTCCTAATTCCAGGTATTTCACCGCAAAATACCACTTACCCCTACAAATTTTAAAAACCTTTAGCCTGTGCAGTTTTTTAAATTAATAAATTGAGCAAAAGTACTGCCAACTAAAGAAATTGCTTGCCTAAACCCTCTGGAAAATATCAAAATGTTTGATAAACCCCCCCATAGCATAATTAAAATCCACAAGAACTGAATTATGGTTGCCCCTATTTCTATGGACGTTAAACCAATTACCACTCCACATTTAGACCTGGACCACCTTCCCCTAGCTGACAGGGATTTCCAAATCAAAGATGCAATTGCAATAGAGGTCCTGCTAAAAATCTGTTTCTTAAGCAAAGACAGATACCTGAACCATACAAATGATATTGGCCTCTAGGAGTCTAATTTACCCAGATACCAGTTCCCCCAGGTCCACATCTTTCCAGAAATTGTTCATGTTATGCATGCTATGTCCCCAGCCATAGAGCCATAATGTCTCATGACTAGAAGGTTCTATTCACTATCACACCTGAGTCAATTAATGAAATTCTACAGTTCCAACCAGGGCCAAACCTAACCCCTCTCTCAATTGGAGACCTGTTGGACCAATATCCCAAGCTAAGCCCATCAAGATTGTCCCAGTTTTTTCAAACCTTCATTAGAGAAGAAAAGTACATCCCTAAGGACCCCCCTCCATACGTAGCAACTATTTTATCTCAATGCAGCCAGAAAATTGTAACCATGATATCTTGTGTTTTGGGTTACTCTACCAATGAATACATTTATGAACTTATTCTTGCTTTCATGTCCATTTCTACCCCAGGGCAGCCTCTTGCAATCATATATGACTTTGCCAATTTCATCGCTGATAGAATGCATGAGTAGTTCACAAGAATCGGCAACGAGAGAGTATTCAAATACTCCTTTGTATTGTACCATCTAGTTTTGTATTATCAATCAGATAAGTTTCCTTTCACTCTCCAAAAGCTTAACACTAGGGGCCAGCCCAAATCTGTCATTTTTTGGACCCCACTTTTCCATGAGTTTAGATCCCCATATACATACTCTGACTTCATAGATTCTTTTGTGTATCCAATAATGACTATGCCCACTGGAAATCCTCCACCTAGGATAAGTCCAGAGATAAAAAGAGTCCTTCATCTTTTCAAGCAAACCAAAGTGGGTGATTGGTACCTTTACCAAAACCACACAGAAATCAGAATATATGGTTGCCTTCTTGCACCATATAAGTTGCCAAGATACCTACCCATGAGGTTGTTTGCATTAGAATATTACAGACAAATCATCAATGCATATGAGGTCAACTTTGTCGATGCCAAGAATAAGGCCAATTTCAAATCAAAGATCAATTGGGTCCCTTCATATGTAATTCCATAGAGGTAGGGAAAGAGGTAGACCTAATCCTACAAATCCTAAAATTCCAAAGGAGTTTTGTATGGAGATATGACGCTTTGGAATTAATTACCGAGAAAAGGCAAAAGGTCAAGCTAGGACGTTTATCCACCACCCCATACCAGAAATAGAGGCATATGCAAATCAGACAAAATGGGTGGAAAATACCTTAGTAGATAGTGACAATACAAGGGTAGATGTAGAAAATGATCTGATTGATTTGGAAAAGTAGTTTGATGAGAGCACTTTCCTGCAGGTACTAGAAGATAAAAAAAAGAGCCATGAGCAACCCTTTAGTCACACAGACTCCTCAGAATGAGGAGAAGAATCCAAAAAGAAACAGAGAGGGAGCTTCCACTTCAGGAATGGATACCTCTAATTTGCAGCAGGAAACAAGTCATAGCAAAACGAAAAGGCTAAATCCATCCTCTGAACAGGAATACACAAAAGGATCAACACAGGTGACCAACATAGAGGTAGACAGAAGCAGGCCCAAAACTCCATCTGAGGACATACAAGAGCCTTCCACATCACAGACTCAGATGTTGGAAACGCAACTTATTGTGGAAATGTCTTCCTTCAGTAGGCTGTCTGAAAAAAGATCAGGACATAAAATATAGGTATAAGGAAATCAAAATGACGAATGAGAGGCTTAAAGCCAAAACATATGCCCAATACCTAAAGCTCACTCCCACAAATCAAACAAGGCTAATGTCATCCTTTGACATCAAGGAGGGAATGCTATAGATGTCCTTTATCAAACCTACAACACAGTAGCCCAAAACATCATTAGGTTACAAGAGGGTTGACTTTGAAGTATTGGCAAGGGACATTCATCCCATAGACCAAATAGAACTGCACAAATAGGCTAGAGAGATGATATACTCCACCCTCACAGTTAAAGCCATAGCTGCCCATCAGCTACAAAATTCAGTAAACAACATCTCAGCACAATTTCAATTGGAGAAGGCCTCCTTAGAGGCCAACGATACCAGGATTAAGTCTATGGAAGATTTAATTATTGAATTGGGACATGATCCCAAGGATGTTAAAGCTGTTGAGCAGCTGATAAAGAAGAAGAACGATGATATTGCTACACTGAAGAAGCAATTGAAAATTCCCCAGCTGCAACATCCTTAAACACTGGAAGCCATAGAGAACCAAACCAAACATGAAGAGTTGATGGACTTGGTCCTAAGGCTCAATGATCAACTCAAGTGAGACAGAGAAAGAATTGGATAGCTTGATCCAATTGAAACAGACTGACATTGCAGCAACTTTTACAAATGTCATCCCTTCTGTATTTACAATAGTCCCTTCTACACTAGCAACTTCACTTGAACCAACAGCTCCACCTGCCACAACATTGCTAGTAACAACAGAGTATACAACAACAATAGGTGCATTAGGAGAAAAGGCATCAGAATTAGTTAGAGCCATAGAAGAGATGTCAATTCAGGCTACAGAAATGACTAAACTAATGGAAAAGGTGGCAAGTTTAGAGATTGATTATAAACTTGCATAGATTATGCAAAAAAAAGAAACTCAGAAGGCCAACAGAATGAGTGAAAGGGTCAAAGCCTTGGAGAAAGACTTTACATTAGAGAAACCCCTTTGGCAAGACAAGGAACTGCTATGGGTCAATATCATTGACTCTGTCAAGGGTATTTAGCCATCTATTCAAGTTATTTTTGAGCAAACAGAAATGATAAAGATAGCTAGAATAGGTATTTAGAAAGTCAAGGAGGAATTGGGTGACATGCCAAAGGATGCCAACAGACTCATCCATTTCCTTAATAGCAAAAACAGATATGAGATTCAGGAGCTCAATATAGAATACAGGACTGAAACCAGTTTGGAAATAAGGAAGGTCCTTTCCAAAAGAAACTTGATGCTGAATTTAGAAGAAAAGTGCCATAACTTGCAGGTGGCCATTGATAGATTCATGGCCAAATTCCAAATTTTGAGGGAGAAAGGATTTCCTAATCCATTGGTCATTAATGATAAACTTACAACACAGCTAGACTATGATAACATGTTAAGGCAGTTGGCTAAGGAATAAACTAGCACTTCATCTATAAAAGCAATGCCAACAAGCAAAGTTTTGTATAACACCCTCGAGAACTTGGCTTTTCTCTAGCATGAGATTAAACACTTATTCATCACAAAGCCCAATTTTGCCAAGTATACCGAGGCCGATGAGATATATAGGAGGGTGATGAATGTCAAGTTACCTGATGTAGAATGGTGGGAGACAATGACAGATTTATTGTGATAAATTTACAACAAAATGTTACTGCACAGTAAAAATAGAACAGCCATGTAACTAGATAAAAGCAGAACAACAGGGTCAAAGAGTATTAGGTGAAAGATCAAAATTGAAGAAGATTCCAGCGTGAAAAGACCACAATTGCAAGCCAACATAGAGGGCTAAAAATCCAATCATAAAAGCCAGCAGTACCACTATAAAAGGGACAGCATGAAACAGTTCAATAGCTGTCTCTATCTTCTTGCAAGAAGATACTTGAATTTCGTAGAATAAATCTCAAGTTTGTTTGAGATATTTTGTAATAGTTTTTGTATAAATACTTCACCATTCGAAGTATGTAGGGTGGATTCTTAGACATTTATATAGACCTTTTTTATCAAAGATTGTAAGCTATTGTATCACTGATTGGACCAGCAAGCTGGGTTAATGAATAAAGACAAGACATTTCACTGGATTCATGTGTAGAGCGAAAGTGCAAACAAGTATTTTCTCTTGTGTTGTTATTTTTCTTTAAAAATTTTCCACAATCTTTAATGTATCTGAAATTTGAATGCTATAATATGGAATGATATCTCAGAATTTTCTTCATTGCACTCTGTTTTAACTATTATGCATTTTAATGTTTTCTGCAAATTATCTAAATTAAGGAATTCTGAATTGCTCCTTAGTTTAGGTAGTATGCCTCTGATCTATAGTAAAGGATTATTAATTTCCATTTGCTCATGATTAACCTCTGTTCCTCATCTCAATCCCAGTCTGAGAATTCTTAGATGCTCTCTCACCCTCGTTAAGGTCATTTCATTTATTTGACCCAAAGACCTGCACTTTACTCTGCTAGCTTTCCCTTTGAACACTCACTTTAGTGAGTTAATTCCAATTCTGCTGCCCTCCTCTGACTCCATAGCCCAATGGTCCAAAGATATCAGTCTATCCATATGTTTTAAGGATTCCACCATCCAACCATTCAATACAAATCAAAACCCCCTGAACCTTCAGAACTAGCCTAAAATCCCGGCAAATAAAACTAAACCACATAGAGAGATCCCTCTATGAGTCATAGGTTGGCTAGAGCCTATACTTAAAAGATTGGTTTGTGGTTACCTCGATCCTTTCCTTCTTCTAAAAAATTCTATGGAAAATTTTTGAGTGATAACATAGTGGAAACCATACTGGGGACTTCGAATCCTCGGTCTTAATAATGATTTAACAAAATCCTAAATTTTTATTTTAAGCCTCTTAAAGTCATTTGTTAGAAGTTCTTTTAAAAAATCTCACAAAAACAATTAAAAAGTTTGAAATTTTGGCTTCCAAGAAGACTCATTTTACTAGGGCTAATATAGACCCAAATCTTACCCCAGTATTTGATAATCTCAACCTGATTTCAAGAAATTCCAAAAAAGAAGAAAGTTCAGTTAATCAAACACCTGTAGTTAAAGCTGATTCATGCCCTGCTGAATGGTTATTTCTAGAAGAACTTGAATTTGATGAGTCATTTGATCTTTCATTATTTAAAACAAAATCTGAAAGTACACTCAGTGAAACTGTTTTAGATCTTGAATTCGTTTCAGACCTTGAAGTTCAACAGGCCAACAAATCCATTGATGAGTACATTTTGAAATCTCCACAGTCATCTGTTAATACTTGCACAACCCTTGAGCTTTCTGAACAATCTTCCATTACTTTAAGTTCACCACTGTTCCCCTCAACTTCATCAATAATTTCTTCTAAAGTCCATTCTTCACCACCATTTGTACCTACTTTTCCTCACCAACCTATCATATCCCATTCACCACCTACTAGTCCTAGTTCTTCATCCACTCTTCATCCACATCTTAACCCCTCCCAGCCTACAACCATGGCAAACAGATATGCTCCTCTTGTTTTACCTACCCAACTTGGTGCTATTCCAACAGACTATGAGAGAAAAATCGTTCAATTTGATGGCACGGGACATTACACTGCACAACACCATGTCAATAAGAAGACATATTACTTTGAACTACATGAAATTCATATTGTGGATGTTCAAATGAGACTATTTGCTCATACTTTAGATGGTGATGTTAGGAAATGGTTTAGAGCATTACTTGATAATAGTATTGACAGTTTAAAAGCATTCCATCAGCAATTTTTGAACAGATGGGAAAAGAAGAATAATTCCCTACAAATCCTTTCAGAATATGAAAATATTAGAAGGGGACCTAATGAAATTGTTCAAGATTACTGCACTAGATTCAACAGTATATATAACACCATCCAATTAATCTTAGACCCCCACCTGACTTAGCCTTAATAAAATTTCCTGATGACTTTGACAAAGATATGGAATTCCAACATAGGGAAAGAAACCCCCCAACATTAGAAGAAATGAAAACTGTAGATGTTAGTGTTGAAGCTAATTTGTTAGCTAAAAGAGCTAGAGTTAGAAATGAAAAGAGAGGAACTGCTAAAGATGAACCTTCACCATCTGACATCAAAATAGATAGTTTAGCCAAAAGTATGGAAAGACTAATGAATAGAATAGATAACATAGAATGGAAACCCCAATGGGATAACCATCAAGCACTTGCAGTTAGAAACCCGAACTTTAGAAAAAACCAAAATAAAAAAATGGGGAGAAATGGACCTGATCAGAACATTAGGCCTCATTTTCAAGAAAATTATGCAAAAACATCCCAACTTGAAGACCCAGGATAAGACACACAGATAAATTTAATGGGATTAGATGATGAGGATTGTTGGGTGCAAGAATTTCACTTAAGAAAACTCCTCAATACTTGATTGTCAACCTGGGTGATTCGTAAACTTAGAGACGAAGCACAGGCAATGCATGAGATTGTGGGAATATTTCTAATGTCAATCCCTACTTTCTTTAAAGGAAATATTGCAAAATCAAACTAAAGAAAGAAAAAGGCAACTTAAACCATCAAAATAACCTAAGGCTGGAACAAGGAAGAATGCATTTGCAAAAGAGATTGAAAAATAAAGGAGCAATCACTCTTGCTGACTATTGACTAACTACTGAGTGTGTGTTTTTATTTAGTAGAGACACTTTAGCAGTCTCAACAGATGGGCCCTTCAAACCTGCTTATATAGATATTTCCTTCTTGCACTAATCTATCTTGCACTGGTGCAGTCTGCTTACACTAGTGCAAGAACAGAAGTTTATGCAGAGAGTATAAATGGTGTCTGTACTAAGAGTGTTTTCCTTCATGAAAGGGCTTGAACTTTCTCAAGTTCAGAGCACTCAGATCCCGTCATAAGAAACTAGTTCTTGCACCAAATCAGAGCTTCTTACACTTAGTATTTAATTCTTGAAATAAGAGCATAACTACTGCAAGTGTTGTGAAATCAAATTGCACACGTAAAAATGAATGTTTCTGACTTTAACAGAGTGCACACATAAAGAAAAAATCCCTATAATTTATCCTGTCATGAAGCATTAACGAAAGCAAGAGTATTGTTGGAAGTAAACTAAAAAAAGGCTTACTGCATCACACCAATGTGCACTGGTGTAGGTTCATTTCTCCTTCTTGGACCAAGTGGGGAAACTAAATCAAACAGAACTATAGAAAGTGAATAGCACACCAACGTGCACTAGTGCAAGGTTATTTCTCCTACTTGGATCAGGCAAGGAAAACCAAATCAAACAAAACTATAGGAAATGAATAGAAAACCAACGTGCACTGGTGCAGGTTTATTTCTCCTGCTTGGGCCAGGCGGGGATAACCAAATCAATCAAAATTGTAGGAAATGAATAGCACACCAAGGTGCAGTGGTGCAGGGTTATTTCTCCTTCTTGGACTAGGTGGGGAAACCAATCCAAAATCAGATGCAAGAAAATAAATTCTAACTACTTCACACTGCGGATCTGCTTTCACTTAAATAGGAATTCATGTGTTGTACATTAAATCACACTTGGAAGTATAAACATAAATTACAAGAATAGAAAATAGGGTAAACGTGCTGGGTTGGCTGTGTTGTAGCCAACTAGAACGTTTCCCTTTCAAATAGAAACACCGCTTAGCACTTTATCAATTCATCAACTTTCAAACAAAAATATGATTGATGAAAACAGAAGGCGGAGCTCCCTTCTTATTAATTCATAAAGGCAAATACATGCGTGATTACATAGTCCAGCCCAAATTTGGGTGATAACAAAAATACAAGCCTGTTACCGCCTCCCTGGTTATATCTTTGTTCTATGCAAACTATCAAGAACTATCTCATTCTATTTACATTCCTCGTTATATAGATCCTTTGTCGAAGGTCAAAAGGATCGTTTAACCGATTACATAATTGATATGCAGAATTTAGCTTTTGGCCTTCAAAATTAGGCAGTTTAACAAAACTGGCCATAGCCAATGTCCAGTTATTCGTTCTTCATAAATCTGATCTTAGCTACCTTTGGATTGCCTTGCTTTCATGGCTGGATCTCGGCTGCCTTCAGTTCTAACCTGTTGTCATGGCTAAAGTAGCTCAAAACAAGGGGGTGATCAAGGAGTTCCTTATCTACTGCAAAGATTCATTGTGCTAAAACCGGTGTGAGATCTGATCCTGCACTAAGATCAGCGATCACGGTAAGCACTTAACTATCAAACAACATTGGAGATATCGATAAGTTACCAGAGCGATTATAAGCAAGAAATCACGTAATAAATACTTAATTAATGCTAAGTTATGTTAAAAATATGAAATATAAAGTTCATGCGAAATATGTCATTGTTCTTGGACTAGTGCAAGATGAGGTTGTATAAGAGAGGTAAAATAGCGGTAAATGGTCATGATTTAGGAAGGGAAAAATGGTTAAAAGGGAGAAAATTAGGGGGCTAACATCCTCCCATCCCTAAACTCTTGTGTCTCCTCACACAACTCTTTACCTCTGCAAAAAAATTCAAAACTTTAAGCACTCCGGCTCAATCCTGCTCTGGCATACTATCATCACCCTGCAATGTTTCAGACTTCTTCTTTTTGGTGCTCTTTAACTTCTTGGTCACCTTTTTATGTCGCCTGAAACATTGCACAACTCGGTACTTCTAGACTTTAACTTCCCTTTTCTTCTTCTGGATTTCTGCCATCAATTCTCCTCTGCTCTGTTCTTTATCCTCCTGTGCTTTGGCTACAAGCTGCTCTAAATTCTCTACTTGAAGTTCTAACTCAACTACCCGAGTAGCAGGAGTTACCATTTCCTTCTCTTTTTTTGTTTTAGCAGGAGATGTGTCTTTAACAGGGACCTCCATATCTTCCATGGTTACATCAGGAAACTTTTCTCCCTTTGTTCCCTTTTCTTTTTGTTCTTCCTCCTCTAGTTCTTCTTCTTCTGGTTCTTCCTCCTCTGGTTCTTCTTCTCCTACCTCTCCTTCTCCTGCTTCTTCTTCAGATTCTGCCTCTTCTTATTTTTCTGCTGCTTCATCTTCTCTAGGGTCTACCTCTTATTTTTCGAGTTCCACCTTTTCTTCCTCGGATTCTTCTTCTTCTTCTTTTATGGGTTCTTCGTAATCTAGTTCTTCTTCCTCTGTCTCTTCTTCTTCTGCTTCTTTCTTTTCTACTTCTTTCTCCGGTTCTTCTTCTCGCACTAGTGCTAGAGGAGATTCCACACCTTGTGGGTACTGTGGTTCTTTGCCTTCATTAGAGACTTTACTCTTTTTCCGGGGCTTCTTGATAAAATCGGCCAATAGAGCATCGTTTTTTACCTCTGCAAACTTTGTTGCGTCTACAAAGACTGGCAAGTTGTCATTTTCAAGGGTTGAAATAGTCTCATCAACTGGTGCGCTAGTCGTCTGCTCATTTGAAAGTGAGGCCTTCTCTTCTTGTCATATCACTTCCTTTTTGCACCGGTGTAAGAAAGACTTCCCTTTTCATTTTCGCTCGGGCCCTTGCTTGTGCTAGTGGGGTCCTCTATCCCCTTTCCAGTGGTTGTCCCTTTGTGCAACTGTTTTAACAATGCTTCCCATGTCATACCTTGCACTTTTAACTGTCTCAGGACCAAGATTTTTATCAGGCTGTGATGATATAACCTTGTGTCATCCTAGTCTGCCCTACCATCCTGTATTCTTTTAGCCATTTTATCCAAGCTTTTGAGTAGAAAATAAGGTAAATTCATCCTCAACTGGACGTTCCTGCCGACTTCAAAATGTTGCAGCAATCTAAATTGATATACCAAGGTACGGGGGTATCTTCCTTCGCAGGTAACAAACTTTTGTAAAATGAAAAAGAGGTCTTTTCACTGGCCCAACAGGGCACTGTGTGGAACTCCTAATTTCTAGTCTACCTCTATCTTTTTATAAATGACGAAACACTTCCAGGGTTTCCTTTCTAGTTTCTAATTCTTAAACCAATGTTCTTCAGTGTTCTCTAAGCCCGTTCCTGCTGCTATGAATTGCTCTGTGACTTTGAATTTGAGAGACCCAATTCTCACTCAACCATTTCTAAAATTCCTTGCAAATTGTAAAGCCACTTCCTTATCATACCCATCAAACTTCTGCAGAAATGGAAGAAAAACTGAGTCTCGCAATAGTGCAAGACTATTGCGATACTCGACAGTCTGCTCTATTTTGCTGAGAGACAGGGGTTCATTCCAAATAGGCGACATTGCTGCTTAATGACTATGAACAATCGTGTCCCAAAATTTTACATGCAATACTGGGGAAATCAGTCCTTATAAATAGAAATCTAATTGTCCATCGTACTTTCCATCGAATCACCTGTTCATTCGCCGTAGATGCACGTCATTTTTAAGGTCAGGCCAAATTGGTACTTGTGATGGCAGTTTAACGGCTAGGTGAGGTAATAATTATGAGTGAAGGACATTTAGGATTATGGCGGAGAGGGGTAATCATGTCCAAGCAATGGTTAAAACATGTATGCATTCCTTCATAAATCAAGAAAAGAATTTAGCATTTATTAAAAAAAGATCACGATTTCTAACTTAAAAACACCTTGTACTTTAAATAATTTTCTCCTAGATGGTATGATAGCATAAGTACTTCGTCCATTAAGTGAAAGGACTTCATATAAATTTCATAATGACCACTTTTCTTATGTTGTATGCACTGATTTGCTTGCACTGCTTAAATCATACTATTCTGCTGGTACCTTTCTGCTTATTTTATCATATAGGACAACATGCTTGCACTAGTGCAAGCATAATATCTAAAACAAAGAATTTAAATAAAATATAGGCTGGATTATCACATGACTTCCTCAACTTATACTGAAAATTTTCTTCACCCTTTCTTGATGCTTCAGAGCATATCATTTTGCTCTTTGTGCGAGATCCTGCAATCAATTTGTGAGGGAATAAAGAAGTGGGAAAAGGGAATTTTCAGAATGGAAAGGAATACTGTTACAGGGATTCCAAGAATAGTACCAAAAGAGGGAATAAATAGAAGTGGGATAGGGAAAAAAATTCAAGGGTAAAGTGGGATTTCTTCGAAGCAGACAGGGTAAATTTAGAAGAATGTGGGAAGGTTAATCATTCTGGGATTGAGGAAGAAAATTGAGGGAATATTACGAAAGTGGAAAATGAAGAAAAGGTAGAAAATTTTCTGGAAGGTCTGCCTACTCTGGTGCAAGAAAAATAACTGCAGCAAAAATTAAGCGTTACTTGAGTAAAAATATCCATGCTAATTACCCCAATTGTATAAAGGTTAGTTCTAGTGAACCTGCTTTTACTTGGTGGTAGCTAGTATATCTCAAGATCAAGCAACATTTTATTTTAATTAGAGATTTTTTGTCTTCCTGCCAACAAGCTGGTTTTCAGGTTGATCCTTCTGTAATCATGTCAGCGAACTGATTTTCATAATTACAGGAAAATATTTTTTCTTTACTTTTTTCTTATTATTTTTATTTTTTTAAGAAGAAAAAGAATTCATGTTTTCAAAAGGTTGGTATTACCATTCACCACTACCATCTTGAATTGTTGTTGGACTTGTTGTGTAAAAAATTTCCTGGTAAGTGGCTGAAAATACCTCTTTAGCCTATGTCCATTTACCAAGAATACTGAATTTTGTCCATCAATAGTTTTAACTTCCACTGCTCCATTCTCAAATACTCGGATCACTTCATAAGTTCCCATCCAACATGTATGGAATTTCCTTTTAAAGATTCTATTCTAAATCTAGAATCATAAAGGAGCACCCAATCACCTGGTTGGAACTGCTTTTTCTGAATAGACTTGTCATGCCACCTTTTACGTTGCTGCTGAATTAGTATGTTCTGCTGACAACATCCCTACGAAATTCATATAAATCATTTAATTGGAGAAGATGATGTTGTTGTACCTCAGAGAGATCTAGTCCTAACTGAACTACAGTTCTGAAATTTTTGATCTGGAATTTACTTGGTAATAGAACCTGTTTGCCATATAGAAGCTCATATGGTGTATGTCACGTGTTATTTCTCCAAGTGGTTCTATATGCCCACAAAGCCTCTGGTAATCATTCAACCCAGTCCTTCCGATGCATATTAACTGTCTTTGTAAGAATGGACTCGATCACTTTGTTCATGGATTCCACCTGGCCATTTTCTTGTGGGTGATAAATCATGGATTTCCTGTGCTGGATCTTATATTGCTCCATCACACCCTGTACCAAATTAGAAATAAATTGCGGACCATTGTCAGAAACAATTTCTCTAGGCACACCAAATCTAGTAAAGATTTTAGTAAAAAGAAAATCAACAACAACTTTTTATATAACAAAAGAAACAGTTTTAACCTCTACCCATTTTGTAACAAAATCTGTACAAACCAAGATATGCTTTTTACTGAACGATGTTGGATTTATTGGCCCTATAAAATCAATAGCCCATTTTTCAAATGGCTCAATCATAACTTGAGGGCATAAAGGAATTTCATTGGTTTGATTAGGTTGGCCCATTTGTTGATAGCTATCACAATGCTTAACATATTATTTGGCATCCTTAAACAAGAAGCACCAAAAGTAACTAGCACACAATACTTTATATGCAGTCCGCTTATTAGTGAAGTGGCCTCCACAAGGTTCATCGTGAGTATATTTCAATATGTCAAACACTTCTTCCTCTCTTACACAGCTATGGATAAACAGATCTGGACCAGTGTAAAAGAGATCTCCTTGAATCTAGGAACATGCAGCACTTTTCTGAACAGTAATCCACTTTTCACGAGTAGACAAGTGGGGTGGTGTTTTCCTAGTAACCAAGTAATTAGCAATGTCAGCAAACCATGGGGAATCTATTGATATAGCAAAAAGATGTTCATCTGGAAAATCATCATTAATAGGAGTTGCTTCACCAGAATTATCTAATCTAGAAAGAAAATCTGCTACAACATTAGATTTTCCTGGTCTATCAACAATAGTAATGTTAAATTCCTACAACAATAATAACCACCTTGATCCGGATTTAAACAGGAACGCAATAGATTACAGAGATAACCATAAATACAGAGATGTGATAACCATAAATAAAGAGATGCAGCGGAAATAACACTTCATTTCATTAATGGAAAATACCGAAATATGCT
>APFE030885950.1:0-17010 GCA_000404065.3 Pinus taeda
TTAATTATTATTATATTTCGTATAGTTATAGAAGAAATAAGAATTGATTAAAATTTGGTAATATATTTTTTTGTAAAATGTGATTTTTCTTTATTTAAAATATAATTTTTAATGTACAAAATGATGAAAAACCCTTGGGTCATACATTAAACAATTTAAACTCAAGTTTTTTTTAAATGTCATTAAGATTTGGATTAAAATTAACTAGAAAAAATGTAGTGAAAATGCCATTTGGCTTATAAGTTAGACTATGGGATTATATTTTAGTAAATTATAAATATTATAAATATTTAAAAAGTAATCATTAACCTCTTTTTTGTTATCAACATTTATGTGATTTGTGGGATTATTTTGCAATTATGGAGTTGTGACTCAAGGTAGGTGGTAAACTCTGTCGTTTATAACTAATATAAATGTTTTCACTTTATTATTAATAGTTAAATAATAACTAATAATTGGACCACATGTTGCAAAGGAAACATTGTAAGGTGCTAACATAGGAGATCAAAAGTTAAGAGATTTGGTTAGCCAAGGACAAGGAGCACCTAAAACGTTATATTTTCCACACCGAGCTATGGGACATTCACGTCCAAAGGTCCACATGTGCTACTCTAAGGGGTTACTTGTAACTTGTATATCATATGAGAAGAAGAAGCACTACGTGGTGATTGAAAAATGCATGTCATCATTCTCAAAGAGTCGAGAGAGCTCTCATTTTCAAACAAACTTATTGGTTCCTAATATGAAAACATCCACATTAAAGTTAAGCTACAATGACCACAAAGAAAAATGAAATGGAGCCATGGACCAATTTTTACTAGGTGAAGGCATTAGTTGAAGTAGACTGCTTCACTACTTCATATTTTATGTCAGTCATGAGTAGTAAACAAACAAATTCAAACATAAAGTCCATTGTTTATCCATAAAAATACAAAAAATTCTTAAACATTGTCAAGATTAAGTAAAGGACATGGAAAAATGACCTAAATCAAAATCATCCACATGATGTATGGTCTAAAAATTCACGAGAATGTATCAATCACCAATATGATCACACTTAAATGTTGATTTAATTGGGTTTAAACAACAAATAATGCTTAAATGCACATGCATGTGTTTGTGAGAGAAAGAGAGGGAGATAAATAGCTTGATGGAATCATGAAAAAACACTTCATATCATAAAATATAACTTTAATTTAAATCAGTATAATATTATCCAATAACAACAATTTACATTAACAATAATTCTAGCCTTAAAGAAAGATGTCATGGCTAAACTTTCAGCGTTAATTGACTAGACCTTTTCATCCTAGATAGGAGAAAGACAATGAAATTTCAAAATATTTACATATGTTAATTTAAGGACTTCATCCTTGCAAACTATGATGTATCTCAAAATAGAAATTATAATTTTCACAAACTATGTCATGGATAAGATGCATTTAGCACAATGATAATTGTGTATACTTGGATGAAATAACAACATCACAATATGTAGAAGAATTTTCCTTTCTATTTGTTGAAACAACAGTATTTGAATCCTATTCGGAGCTGATAGGCTCTCTTGGTTGATGTCTATTCTTTGTGATTTCCAGTGTGGGTTTCAAAATGGACTGAACATGTGCAATTGTTGGGGGACCACCTCTAAGATATGGATCCACTGGTATGTTTGAAAGGTAAGAGGCTAAAAAACTATAAGAAAGACTTGTGATCAGATGATCTAACTTGCATGTCAGTCCAAAATTACATATACCATAGTGGCTTTAATAGGTGCATGTTGGTTACATCTTAATATGAAAACAAACAAAAGTGCATAATAACTAACATGAATTGAAAAAAAATTATGAGGAAATTACATGACACTTCTCAAAATATTTCATTTATTGCAAAGCTTGAGTTCTTTGATATCAAATCAATCTCATTCGGGTAAAAAGTTATGGGTTTGTAATATGAAAGCATCCACATTGAAGCTAGGCTACGATACAATGACCACTAATAACAATGAAATGAAGACTTGGATAAATATTTATTGGGTGCTGGAATCTATTGAAGCCTACTACTCCATATTTATGTCACTCCTGAGTAATAAATAGGCATATTGAAGCATAAATTCCATTTTTCGTTAATAAAAATACAAATTTTCGAAAACATTGTTAATTTCAAGCAAATGACATCGAAAAATGCACTAAATCCAAATCATACAAATGATGTATGTTGTAAAACTTCACCCGAATGTACCAATCACTAGTCTCATCACATTGAAAATGTTGATTTAATTTGGTTTAAACAACGAATAATTAACAAATGCACATGCGAGAGAGAGAGAGAGAGAGAGAGAGAGAGAGAGAGAGAGAGAGAGAGAGAGAGAGATGATATCTTGATGGCCCTTGTGAATCATGACAGAGACGTTCACATCATAAAAGACAACTTTCATTTGAATTAGGATTATCTAGTAACAACTGATATAGGTGACTTTGTCATGTATGATTAGTCAGCATCCTAATGGGATCAATCAACATCATATTCTCCCTTGTCACCATCTTGCACAAAGCCCTAAGCATGTTCCCTTCATCCCCCACGGTTTCATCCCTAAACTGCTTCATTTGAGCCATGTTGAGGACCAACACTCCTGATAAGGCTACTTGGGTGTGTTCACCTACAAGTTTCTCCATTGTGGCCTGCGTTGGTCACCAACATGTTTCTCCCCTTTGCACTTGTGTTGGTTCTAGAAATCCAAGAGAATGATTGGGATTTTGGAAGCTTCCCCTTATAGGAGTTTCCAAAAGTTGTTTTAACTACATAGCTTTGATAAAACATTCAAATCCTATCCTATCCTAATTTTGAGTTTTCTCCACTTATCCTTTGATCTTATCCCTCCATCAAAGGTGGATCTCAAACCTTAGATTGGTAATTGGATAAGAACTCCCAACTTACCCTACTTCTCTACATATTCCCAACATTCTTATGGTTTGTTGTTGGATTTTAGAGAATAATTATGCCCTTATGTTCCTATAGTGAGTGGTCATCATATCATGCATTTTGGGTGATTGAAGGTGCATATTGTGTCAAGGAAAGCACAAGCCAATAATTTGGGGGAGCTCTTCTACAAGATCAACTTATACTTATAGTTGTAATCTCCTTCCATTTATATTAGTGCAAAAGATTCATTATTTTCTTATATGTGATGTTGTATTTCATATATTTCAATACCATGTTTATCTATTGAATGAAGTATTTAGACGATACTGCATAGGTCTTGTAGTTTCTTAGCTTGTGTTATCTCACTGTGTAGGTTCTAATTTTCGAATTGAAGGCTAGAATTGGAGCATCCAAGCTAAAGAAGGAACAAAGTGTGTAAAGGATTCTAGGTAGGCCTCACTCCATCATTTATTTAATTTAAGGAAAATCATTGTGTCCATTATCTCTCTATTGTTCTAGGATAGCAACTGATGTAATGGATACTTTCGTTTGAAATTGTAAATCCTCTATAACAAATTGGTGATCATACTGGGGAATGGAGTATTACCATGGTGGTTTCCTTATCCGTTGTGTTTCATTAACTCCATAAATAAACTTTATTGTATCATCCAACGAAGAAGAAACCTAGGAAGTGATTTCATTGAGCCTTCTTTGCAATCCCTATTTTCCAAACCGAACGAACCACTTGTGCATTTGACATAGAATTGCACCTCACCCAAGCTCACTCCGTACTAGCATTGTAACGCATTGATGCCTCTTGTGCACTAGCGTCGGTCCCTATTTTTGCATAATTTTTTCTATCGTTCCTAAGCCTCTCTTTCATAAGCCTACTTCTAGTTGAAATTCCCTAAGTCTTGAGTGTCTTGTGGTCTCTCTCAATACTCCATTTAGTTTTCATTTGTGTTGTTTTATTTTGGTAAGAATTGGTTTTGATTTTAATTTTTTCTTCTCATTTAGTCGCTTGCAAATGATTTTGTTTATTGTTGATCGCTTAGACGATTTCTTGTTTTAGTCCCCATTATTAAAAGTGTAATTGAATCATTAATTGAAGATTTGCATATTACTTTTCTTCATTTCAAAAATTGTGTTGAAAAGAAAAATCTACATTCATTTTCATCTAGGTTTTGTCCGTGAAATTGTAACTCCCTAGTGTGCAATTGCATATTTTTTCTTTCATTTTTACAATGAATATTAATCAAATTTGAATGTAATCTCTTTTAACTTTTGGAATATTGACGCAATTTTACTTTGAGAACTCTGTTTTGAAGAATTATCTTGCATAGATCACATTTTCATAGTTAGAATTCTCATTTTCACAACATGAAAGTAAAGTGTTCATAGATTACATTGACATAGTTTTTAGGGGAATCGTGCATAGGTTACAGTGCATGGTTTGACACCTTTTAATTCTTTCAATTGAATTGGAATAATGAAATTGAAATATCTAGTTAGGAAGCTCTTGTTGGCTACATATTTGATTGTTGCATCATTGTTTGCACCTCTTCCATACACTAGATAACTTTCATTGAAATTAAAAAGAGTTATTTTTTTCATATTAGTTGCATCATAGGTGTGTTTAGGTGACATCGATTTTTGAGCCTTGAAGCTGAAAGATAATTCAAGATCAACTTTAAAATTCATCTCATTTAACCTGAGTATTTGAAACTTAACAACACACATAGAGGTATAGGCTAGAGACGTGTTCCAGCATTGTTAAATGTAGGAGTTGTCATTGTTTTCCAATGTTGTATTTGAGGGGTGAAATCATGTTCCACATACAATTGCATAAGATCATTCTCCACGCAGCTTTGGGTATATCAAATGGCTCTCCACAGTTAGTAAGTATATGTGAATTCTCTCATTTAATGGTTGCGCATTAGAACATAGGTAATCGATATGACTGCATTGTATACTATGATACGCTAAACACAACATTCAACGAGATTGCCTACATGTATGTTCAGTCCTTAGTTCACTAAGGTGTATATTGCAGTTCAAGGTTTCCTTGTAAAAATTTATGCCTAGTTACCCATTTGTTTTTCCTATGTTTCTAATTTACAAAATAAATTAATTAATTGTGGAACAACATCCTCCCCATGGAACAACTTCTTAGTGGATCTTAGGTTGAGACTAATGTCAATAATTCTAGAGTCTACTAATCAAGGGAACCCCTATGATGGGAATCGTGGTCCTTTTTTTTTGGAAATATTGGTGCTCCCTATATGGCAATGTTGTCCCTCCCCATATTTAACATTGGTTTTCCATTTTGGTTATCGTCGATTCCTATGGTTCTCAATGTCCAAACTACTTCTCAATCGATTTCTCCTCCACTTGAACAACATCAACCTCATGTTGATCCTAAAATTGACCATTTTCCTTCATCAACAATTGCTTCTTCATCCTTTCTTCCTCTTCGCCTTGTCAAAGTCTTGATTCTAGTAACCAGGAAGGTAAGAAGAAGACGAAAAGGATGAAGAAGAAGAAGAAAAATAAGAAATGGGTCAACCAAGAAACCATTGCTACAGATGCAACTAGTATAGACAAATATTCCAGTTAACCCCACAAAGCTAAATTCCCTTGCATGTTATGTAAGGCTGACCACCTTCTTAGAGATTGTCCTAATATTCCCAAAGTATTAGAAGTGTTGTCCATAGGCTCACATTAGCCTTTGTTGTCAACTTCTGGAGATCATGTTGGTGATAACCCTCAACTAGTGATATAAGGTCCATGGGAAAAAGGGTAAAGTCAAATTTCCTTGTAATTGATGTAAAGGGAGTCGTCCTATTCACCTTTGTCCTTATATGGATGAAGCCTTAAAAGTGTTGGACAATCCTATAGTTTCTCAGCCACGACTTCCAGTTGGTTCCTATAAGCATTCTCCAAGAGCCCCAATAGTTGATGAAGTGATTGATCAGAATTTGAATCTAATAAAATACACTCCTTCTGAATATGAATCCCCTAAGTCTATTCTCGGCCAACCATTGGCTTAGAAAAATGTTGAATTGATTCCACCTTCATCTGATCATACCTTTCCCACAGAGAGTGAACTTCATACTACTATAGTTCTTCTTGTTTCTTCAGGTTCCAATGAAATGGTGGATAGTTCTCCCATTCCCATAGCTCAGGGGGAAATCCTTCCATTCACAAAACACTAGAGAGCATTTCTCCCATTCCCATTGCACAATGGGGTAGTTATCTCGTTCCTACAATCCCCCCTCCAAGTAGTATAGTCACTTTCGTTGATTGGAGTCAACTGGTAGTATATCGCCTTCCACGTTACATTGCCTTTCAGATCATAGTGCATGCTTATAATGTGGTCATGTGTAGCACAATCATAGATGAATTCACATATGTTAGTATTATGTCCTCAACTACTTATTAAGACTTAGGTTCTCCATAGCTTGTGCCCGTTACCTAGAATCTGTTGGCTTTTAACAAAGGAACTAGTCATCCATTAGGGATCCTTCAGTACAAGGCCCTTTGGATTTTAATTTACTCCTTGGGCGTGACTATGTATATGTCATGGGAGCTCTTATCTCTTCACTCTTTCATGTGATGTGTTTCCTGCATGAAGGAAGAATTGCGACCATTACTTGTCCTCATTTGACTCCCAATCAGCCAGTTTCCCTAAATGGTCCTTATATGCAAGTGGTATCTGATGCACCATAGGTTAATTATGTGGGGAACCTATCCCATTCACGTACCTAGTACTGAAGATGAGCCTTTCATTTTTTTCTGAACTGATTTTGACCTAGGTTGGCTAGGTCATATGGTCAAACACTTACTGGGGGATACCTTCCAGATGTTTTTTCCCATCTGATGAAAACCTCTTGGAAGTCGTGGACTCTTGGCAGTCGTGATCAGGATTAGAGAAAATTTTGTTACCTCTTCTCAAGCTCGTTAAAAAATGAAAAAAGTTGTCCCGAGCATAGCTATTTTCTTGTGCCAGACTCATTAAAAACTAAAACAATTCCCCTTTCCAACTTCAGTATTTAATTATGTCTCATAAATTCCTAGTTGATTGTTTCACTTTATCTCGTAAATGAACCTTCATTTAATCCACTTGTTAGTACCCAACATTTTACTTAGGTGCATGAAATGAAGTTTGGGGGCAATGTACTTATTTAAAGAATGGTTTTTCCTCTATTTCAAGCTTGTGGAAAAATGAAACCAATTTCAAGCATAGTTTCCCATGTTTCAAGATTCTGTAAAAATGAAACCATTCCCATTTTACCCCTTGTGATTGCCATTTTTATCAGCCTATTTTTTATGAGATGAGCCTTGGTTTTCTCATTCTGTTGTTACAATCAGCTTGGCCAATCATAATATTTCACTTATTTTTTACCCTTTCGTTAGGAATGACTGCCATGAGTGGCCTTATTAGCCAGATTCTTGAGCTCTATGTGTTTTGAGCAGTTCCCTCATGAGCAAAACCAATTTCTATTCTTTATAGCACTCATTCCTCTAAGAGGAGTCCTATTTTAGCTCTTTTAAAACTCCCAAAATATGAAATTATTGTCAAGCACTTCTCTTTTTGAACTAGTAAAAGTAAAGGAAAAGACATCTACTCAGTAAATGTTTAACCATTTTTTAGATTGATATAGACTAATTATGAAAAAGGAATACCTTAGTCAAACATGGCTAAGAGGTTCTCTTTGGTATTGTTTTCTACATTTTTGGACCTAAGGGACTACCTACGAAAAGGGTAATTTGGAGTTTTCTTTTTCTCCTCTTTTTAAAACTATCTAAAGATGAAAGATATTTTGAGTTTGACCTTCCCTAGACTCATTAAAACATCAAATAATTAATGAGTCATCTATCATAATGAAGCCAAATCATTCCTTCTCACGGTTCATTAAATATACTTAGAGGGATTCATCTAAGGGATGAACTTAGAGATCAAGCATATGTTATCCTCCTCAAGCTTGTTAAAAAATAAAGAGGTGCTAAGGAGTATAATTAGGGATTCCATTTTTCTAATTGTAGTGAGTCGGTCTTGAACACAACACTCTTCCATTTCATTTTTGTGGTTGTTGGGTTAGGTAATCAACTTGTCTCTTGGTTATCATATTGTGTTAGAGCCTCTGTTTTAACTTTGGGTCAATTCTGCCAACTCCATTTAGTTTCATTGGTGTATTCAAGAGAAGTCATTCAATTGATCTATGCTACAATACTCTTAAGCCTTTAGTTCATATCTACCTTTCATGACTCCATCTCAACATCATTATGATCATTCTATCTAAATCATGATACTCATTTTGTGTCATTGATGGGGGATACATCAAAGCCATCCTGTGATGGGTCACTTCATGTTAACATCAACACATCATCCAGGAAGTTGACTTAGAAACACACCTTTGGTACCTTGGTACTTCCATACATCAATGGAAAGCTTCCTTACTCTCGGTGACATGTTTACATCAATGGCCTTCGGCTGAAATATTTTGTGTGGCATTCAACATCAACTCCTTTATTCACACCATATAGATTGTACTATAGTACCTTGAGAGCCATTAACATCATCGATGGTTTCCCTCACATTTGTTAATGACTTACATCATTGGCTGGTAATTAGATGGTCTCTACGGCGTTCAACTTTAGCTCATTGATTCACATGATTAGACTCGTACGTTGGCTGGTTGTGTGAATGATATAGAAGTCCAAAAATATATTTTCATCGATCCGAGGCACAATTTTAGGAGTTACCAAAGTTCACAATGTATCATGGTCATAATCATATAGATAATCATCCAGTCATGGGTCCACCAATTGCATCTATTGATGCGCCTTTTGATCATTATAAATGTTATGTTAGCTTATGATTTGAGTATGGGGAAGCCTCCCTCAGCAAACAAATATGACATGTTGTAAATGTATTGTAATAGATGAATATTGTCAGTTGTCCTTGATCCCAACTTGTTGTAGAGTCTAAGGATTGTCTTACCTTGACACCCTCTTTGCATATACTTCTTCTTTTTTCCCTATACCTATCACCTAAATAATGAAATAGACACAAGGTTTTGTTAAAGGTAAGCATTTAAATGTCTTCTTCTTCATATTTGTCTATATACCTTATTGTTTTGTTAAAGTGTACATTTGGCTATGAAATTGGCTTGTTTTTGTAGCTAATCCAGATTTCCGTAGCCAATCTAGATTTTTGTAGCTATCTCCTTTCTTAACAAGGTTTAGATGCTCCACCTAAGCCAAGGAAGATATGGATGGATGAGGAATGATTCGCTCATGGATTCTTTCCTATTCTCTCGAGCCAATCCTTCAAGAAGTTTGCATGACAACACGGTCAACCTCAAAGTCAACTACAAGATTATCACCGAGATAGACACTGAGTTTTCTCGAAAACTTATCAATTTGTTTTTCCAAATAGAAAATAAATTATATAGCGATATAGTTTGATTTAGTAGGATCAGAAAAAATATATATATGCTTGAAACTCTCGTATTGTTATACATAGAAGTATTATAAAAGCCATGGACGCTCTATGTTTTGGGTGTACACAGATACATATAAACTTTAGGAACATCTTGTTACACTTGCTTGTGAGTAATAGACTTGGTTTATGTTTTCCGTACTATGTCAATTGGAGATTTCCAATTGTTTTGTGGAGGGATCTTACGACCAGTATAGGTCTTTAACCAACCGCACATAGATTTCATTAATTTCTTTATCATATATGCTATGTTCTGTGTTTGAAATGGAGTATGATGGAATTCATAATTGAATCACTCTCTACATCAGAAATTCCCTTTGCTTTATAGCTAGCTTAATTCTATTATTTCATTTGCTTTTTATCTCGTATATTTTAATCATTTTCCTTGCTTTCTACCTAGTGTATGTTATCGACATATTTGGGAACTTAAACCCCAATCTTATATGTTGATAAAATAGGGCTCTTTAACCCCTGAAAGTGTTTTTTCATACCCTAAAGGAACATGGTCAATTGATTACATCATTCCCCAAAAGTTCCACCTGTAAAACCATCCAGAACTGGCCAAAATAGGACCATATTGATTGCTCCACTATCATGGTGCAATGGATAATGACTCCTACACTAGCCAGGTGGGATGCATACTGATGAGGCCTTCTGTAGGGTGTGATGAGCGAGGATGGACATATGTCCGAGATAGTTTGATAAGTGGATGCTCATGGAATCTTCTAGAAACTTCTCCTATGACACTTGCCTCTATAAATTTGCTCAAAGATGAGTAAGAGATCTATGAAATATCTAAGTGGAACTAGAAACAACAAGTGGAATGACACTAATCAAAAACCTAGAGATGACTCACACCCTTGTACACATCTATAAATGGATCCCTCATCTCAAAGATCTAGAGGCTGGAATTTTGTAATTTGTAAGGAAGTGTTGATAGTTTATGGTTGAGAAAGAGCATTGTATTGTTGGTGTGATCTTGCTTTTCATGAGGTGAAGAGAGATTTGATGTTGGGAGGATGATGCTAGATCAGATAGCTGGGTTGTAATTCTCCCTTCTATTTAATAAAGTTCTATGAGTTTTTCTTCCATACAATTGTGCAATTGTGAATGTTATTATTTGTGAATGCCATTGTATGTTCATTGTATTTTCGATTCTACAATTTTTATGATATAATAGATCAAGATGCTTTGACGATGTTTTGTTACTGTGTTTCTATAGGTATTCTCTAAGTGGGATAAGTAGGAGAGGAGTTTCAAGCTCTTTCAAGGGGAAGAGAGATCAAGTAAGGAGTGAAGCAGAAGATCCAGGTTGGTTCCTTTGCCTCTCTCTTATCTATCATACATAGAAGAAATCCCAAATTGCTCTTATTGTTTGTTTCTAGGATAGCTGCCATTGCTAGAGGGCTAGTCGATCGAAACGACACTAGTTTTCCTGGAAACAAAATGGTGACTCCATTGGGGAGTGAATAGATGTTTGTTTGTTATCGTTTTTTACTTTATAAATTATAGACGGAGCCTAAAGTTCACCAGATAGCCTTCGAACTACTCTTGCTTTGCACTTACATAGTAGACGAATGTTGCTTTATTCAATCTCCAGTTTAGTTTATGAATTGAATATTTAACTTACAAGCATTCTAGATGCCCTTTTGGTAGCCCAGTAAGCTCCCAAGATCATTCCTCTATACTTTTCTCTTTACTATCCATCGTAGCTCAACTTAAATCACTGAAATCAACTAGAATTTTGAGCCAAAACCCACCTCAGTTGCGCTCCCTTGCCTATCGCATTGTCTATCACTGTCAACCAATATGCATCACACCTATCAAGCCTAAAAAGTGTGATTAATCCATGTTTCTATGAAGGCTAGGTCCGATAACTGACTGAGCCTATTTCCCTTCTTGAAATTTGGGTCTTTTGTCCTTCTTTTCAGCTCTATTTAGTTGATTTGGTACTTATGAACAGTGCCTCCTTACTGAAGCCTACTTGCATTACATAGATCAGGCTCCATTGATTAGGATTAGTAAATTTTTTTATGTATTTCGCCATCATTTACAATCCTTTGTTGAAAAGTTTCTTAAATCAATTTGTTGTTTTGGTACAAAGATTGTCGTAACTGTCGTTTTGTGTCAAAAAAGAGAAGTGTCGTGAAGTCTTCCTTCTATGAATAGTTGATTAAACTTTTTGTCATGTATTTGATTTTATTTGTTGTTATTCAAATTGTTGAAAGCATTTTCTATTCGAAATTGAAAAGTGTCGTTTAGACTTCCTTTCTATTTTGAAAAAGAAATTGTTGAAATGTCGCTTTGAACGAAATATTTCAAATCTTTTCTATACCTAGTTTTCCTTTTTGACATTTCTCACATTAAGGGAATGAAAAACAAATACATGCATTTGCATTTGCATTTATCTTGTGTGCGAAAAATGATTTAGGAAAGTGCATTTAGTGTGTGCTCTTTGCTCTTTGTTTGAAAGAATCGTAATTTTCTTTCCCTAGTAGCTAGGATTTTCATGATCAAAATAAACAACGTTTGTTTATCATTATAGATTGCATTTTTAGGAATTCCAAATCAACATCACGCAGTGAACCATTGAAAGGAAAACTTTTAAAAAAGATAAACTCTAAAATAAATCTCAATGAACCTAACAATGCTTTGGAACCTAACGGAACACATCTAGAGGTCTAGCCTAGAGACGTGTTTTGCAATCGTAAAATTTAGTAACTATCACTTTCATCAAACGTTGGGTGATTCCACCTCTTTCATACGACAAGTGCTAGCATGGACTTGTGCTCCCAGTACCATCGATTATATATTGGGAGACCACAATAGGCTTACATCCTTTATCCATAGGAAGCCATGTCTGCCGCCCTATAGATCACAATGCATTGAACACAACATTCGGAAAATTGACTACCATACATAAGTCCATGGTAATTTCTCTTTAATTTATCACCAAGGTGTATATTGCAGTTTTACGATTGGTTTGGTAATCCCTCTATCTGGATTGCCAGAGTAGTCACTTTTGTTCCTTTTCGACTCTTTAAAATATAAGGTCCATCTGAGCACTTGTCACTTCAAGCTCATTAAAAATCGAAGGGGACTAGAGTCCTCTTTAGCTTTTTCTCAACTCTTAAAATTTGAAAATGCAAATTTGTGTCAAAGCGTCATTAAATTTTTTTAATTCGGAATAAAATTTTTCCCTTAATTTTGAGTTGATCGAGTAATCTGCAATCGTGCAAGAAAGTCAATCAAAACCCTGTCATTTGTGGAGACTAGCGAGTCAACCGTCTTTGACTTTGGAAATGAAACCATTCCAGGGAAACCAGACTCATTTAACTGAGTCCAATTCATCTAGTTTATTTGGAACTTTTGTTTCAACATCATTAGAGACTACAGTTACTCCGATCATTTCTGGTACACCTGCCTCTAGGGAAGAAGTTCTGCAGTTGCAAGAGCACATTAGAACTAATCCTAGTGTAATGGTAGAAACTTCTATACCTGAAACAACTCCATCTAGAGTTGATCCAGAGACTAAAGTTCACTTACCTAAACATCTAGAAGTCAAATTCCAGAATTCAGAAGGTGTCACCCCTCCAATATCTGTTACTGCAGAAGCTATACCTTCTTCAGCTCCAAAAATATTTTACTAACCATACAATCTACCTCTTCGACCTAGACTAATTGCTATAGAGGAGATAGTAGAGGATCCTCCATCTAGTACCCCATTACATTTTGGGACTATAATTCATCTATATCCTTCTACTCCTGAAGTTGGTTCTTTTAATCATCCTTCATCGCAAGTTCCGGTCGAATCGCTAGGAAATATTTTGGATAGACTAAGCATCTCTGAGTAGCCATCAACATCTAGGACTGCGTCATCAGATACAACCATAGCGAAACTTCCAATTGCCACTCCTACAATGTTTGATGGTATACCATCTGTCCCAGCTAATTATCAGTCACTAGCTGGAGTCCACTCAGGGGTTGTTTTGACGACATGGTCTGTTCCTATTTATTCATTCAGAGTCCCATTTGGTATTTCTTATGTTGAAACTTAGCAAAATGATCCTCTGGGCTAGTATCAATTTGGGCAGACCAGTCTTCAAAGACCTATATATCCTTTGAACATTGGACTACTACCATATGAAGGGCAGTATGCTTTTTCATTATTCCCTCCTGGAGAACAACCATATGAGAGTTTACAACAAAATTGAGGTCAAATTGGAATGACATCTAGTGGTTGGGTACTGGTACTACATCAACAACAAAGGGTTGTATATTTAATGCAACCGACCCAACCGATGTCGAATCTTCCCACTACACCTGCTATTGTGACTATGTCACAAGTACAAGTAATTCCTATTGTGTGTCAACCTCAAGTATCTTATGTTGCAATACAATAACCTCTTGTCTCTACAGCTCAATCACAACCTCAGGTTAGTGCTTCCTTACCTAGAATGACTTAGGCTCAAACGGGGATTATCAGTCTACATCTTAGTCAATCTTCCAGTATTGGACAATAGAAAGTTGTCCAACAACCATGGCTAGTACAATACCAACAACCGCAATTCCAACAAACCTATTGAGGACCTGAGTAACAAGGCTTTGTGGGTAATGGACAACTGCATTTTCAAAACGGTTATCAACAACCACATTATACTGGTTATGTCCAACAACCTTATCAAAGTTACCAACATCAGATATATTATGTTGGTATACAAAGACCTACTGCTCAGGAAATCCCATCTTATCCTGGGTATGCTTCACCTAACCTGAATTAGCAGTTGCCTTCTGTAGCTACTCTAGAGCTACCAGATTTGGATTGCTGACAAATGATCCAATTGCATGTGCCCCTTGGTGGGCAACGATTCCTCATAAACTTCCCTCCAATATTCCTAAATTCAAAGGAATCCAGGTGAAGATCCATTGAAACACATAATGACTTTTCATTTGTGGTGCTCATCTAACTCCCTAAATGGTGATTCGATTAGACTTCACCTTTTTCAGAGAACGGTCACTAGTCTAGTAGGGAAATGGTATATTGAATTGCCTAGAGCTTCGTTTGATAACTTCAGTTCCCTTGCCACTACTTTTATAACCCACTTTCAGTTACCCATAAGGTACAAAATAGGAATAGAACTCCTTACCAACTTTAAACAAACCACGGCTACTCACATATCTTATCATATTCATGAGTGGTGACGTCGTTGTTGAATGGTAAAGATGTATGTCCCTGATCAACTTTTATTTGAGTGGTTTATTAAGTCCTTATTATCATCTATAACTGAGGACGTGGCGAAAGGAGGAGTTTCCACTGAAGAGCAAGTCAATGCTCATGCCCAATATTTAGTCTTGATCTATACTCAATCTGCCACACTCCATGACAAATTTCCTGATGCTCCCAGATCATAATTTTTTGTTTCTCCCCCACCTAAATTGAATAGGGACTCTCACGCCGGTGATGGCGTGATCGGTGCCTCAAGCACACAAACCGCAAAGGCTCCATCTAGTAAATACCTTGTAGTTTCTAGTCAAAAAGAAAATGACAAACCTCTTGCCTCAGAGATTAATGCCATGTCATCTGACAAGGGCAAGAATCCAAAGCAACCACGGGGCAAGAAGAAAGGGAAAGATAAAAAGAAGAAACAAGAGAATTCAACTCCTAAAAAATCTTCTGAGAACCCTAGTGGGTGAAAGAAACCTCGAGATCCATGTTACATATGTAACAAGGACCATTGGACGAGACATTGTCAACATTGAGCTTAGGTTACGAAATTGTTAAAGACTTCAAGTACCTCAGTTCTATTAATTAATCCGTTTCCAAACCGAAAAACTAATCTAGTTTCTATTGATCATGCTTCCACATCCCAAGTGATTATTCTATCCATCTTAAAACCGAAAAATGATGCTTTAATCTTGACAAGGAACAAAGATTATGGGAATCCACCATCGTAAAAAAATAAGGCATCAGATCAGCCTAGTAGTTCGAGGATGACTTCACCAGAAGTTGTTCCACCCGTTATTCATGAATTAAGTATAAAGACACCAAAGGGAGTCATACATAAATTAACATTTAATCCTCATGCTCGAGCTGCATAGAATTATAATATAGCGGAGGATCTGGCTCAATCGCCATCCGCTATGTCGACACTTGAAGTATTGTATATTTACCCCTCCCAAAAGTAGGCTTTGTTATCAGCAATAGGTGGGATTGATCCAGTGGATTCCAATCTTGTGGCCTTTAACCATAAATGATACGCACGTTAGTTACCGACCCAACTCACTTTCCTTATACAGGTAAAAGCCCTCAATAAAACTATTCATTGAACAATCATTAATGAAGGGGCATCTACTTCTATTATGTCGATTGGAAAACTCTATGTTCACCACCCTTGTCGAGATCATCAACAACAATAAAGGCATTTGATGGAAGAACATACATGCCATGTGGGATTTTAAGTAACTTGTAAGTTGAAGTGGGGGGACTAGATAGTAGAGATTGAAGTCGAGGTCATTGATGGAAACCTTGACTACAATATCTTACTAGGAAGGCCTTGGATTTATGCTATGGCTACCGTTGTGTCTACATATTTTAGAAATATTGCATTTCCCTTCCAAGGAGGAATTACAATCATTGACCAACTAAGTTTCTTTCCTAATAGTTGAAAGACTGCTGGAAGCATTTCATTGATCCATGGAAGCTCTCAATCGCTTCAAAATGTCATAGTAGGTCTCCTAAAAGACCCATCCTTAATGGGTAGTTTTTCCTTCCCACCTCCAATTGGTCTTGCGGAAGTGGCCACGGTGGAAACCTATCATATGATCTCTTCTAGATCATCTAAGATTAAGAAGAACAATGACCATTTTGATAGTGTGGATCACTACGAGGTGTTGACCCCCAACCCCATAGAATCTGTGTAGCAATCAATTTTCTGCGCCTGGGCGACAAACCTGAATCAACATGCAACAAGTGTTTGGATAGATAGGTCTCTAGGGTATGGTACCTCTTCTGATCCTTAGTCTTCTATACATTCTACAGACGAAGGAAGCATTCAGTCGATGATGATAGGAAAGATGCTGTGGGAAGATTACCACCATTGTTCCCACCTTCAAGATAACAATGAAGATTATTCAAGCGACCTTAATCATCCTTTAGTTTTTGATTTTCTATCAAATACTATAAATACAGTGGATTCCGAGCAAAATCTTTCCAATATTGAAGAAACTATTGCCATTAATATCTTGACCAAACCTAATGTCGTAGAGTATATTCATGTTGGCAAATATTGTTCTCCATAAAAACGGGAAACTTACTGCGCTCTCTTTCATGAATTTAGAGATGTCTTTGCATGGTCATATGAAGAAATGCCAGGCATTGACTCAAGAATTTTTGAACATGAAATCAAGATGTATCCAGATGTCAAACCAGTACAAAAATGGCTTCAACCTATTCAACCGAAGAAAACCGCTGCCATTAAGGAGGAACTTGAAAAACTTTTGCATGATGGTTTCATTTACCTTGTTCCTCTCACTAATTGGGTATCGAATATTGTTTCTATTATGAAAAATAAAGGAACAATTAGAGT
>APFE030885952.1:904-38071 GCA_000404065.3 Pinus taeda
CAAGCATGGTCGCAACCATCCAGTGAATGAGTCATGTAATGATCATAATAATCCACAAAATCGCAACCTGGATCTCAACAGACAAAATCCAGGGTCTTGCGCTCCATCTCAGCCTAAACAAATTACAAGTTCAAGCATGCAAATATGGGAGTCAAAGTCAAACATGCAGGAACATCGTCTGATTACCAGTCAATGATGAAAACTGTTAACAGATGCGAGAGGTACCACCAATAATGACAATGGCCCTCAAGGTACTATAGGTACAATCCATGGCGTGCGAATCAGTGAGCCAGTGTCGAACACCCGTAGAATCATCCGATCAGAGGCCAATGATGAAAACCTCGCGTCGAACACAAAGAACCTGCCATTGAGGCATGCAGGCTCCAAGGTACCTGAAGGGAGTCTCTAAGGAAATCTTCCTGGATAATGAGCTGAAGTCGACAGGAAGTGACCTTGATCGAAGGTGGGCCATAATGTTTCCCACATCATCGACATGAGATAGAGAAGGATAAAATGTTTCGTGTGAGGTATCAGAGGGAGGTTAAGTATTCTGCAGAGGTCAACTTCTCTTGAACATATCGCGGCACGACAGTGGACTTGGCAGTATTTGACATCAAATGATCAGGGGTCATGGTGACAAGGTGATGAGTAGATGAGAGGTCAAATAGGATAACCCAAACCCACGGAGGCAAGTGTAAAATAAGATGAGATGTCCCCACCTAGACACGAATGCAGACAAGTGCCATGTTCAAGAGCGACATACTACCGACACGACGATAATTGCGGTTCCTTTATTCCCCCACCATTTCTGGCGAGTACCCCGGTTTTTTTTGGATGACATGCTTGACGGGGATAGCATATGCTTGGGATGTGTCATTTCGACGGAATCCAATGTCATTTAGCTTTAACAAGTCTGAAAAAGGAAGAACTTGACGTCTTTTCATGTTTAGAGAGTTTGAAAAGACTGCGGAAAAGGAAACTCCAGGGGTGTCCTTTTTCATAAAGTTGTGTCTCGCGAGCCCGAAAAAGTATAAAACATTGCTCTAAAGAACCACTCGATCATTATGACTGAGGATTAATTTTCATAAGTAGTGATTCCGATCTAAAAAATTAAAAAAGCAATCAAACGACGTCGCTTCGTGACCGTTAACGAACCGGAAACAACAAAGGTCCGACAATCTTTTCGTTTTTAAACGGTCGGAAAAGGGTTCAAAGACGACCGCCTCTTATTTCCATTTAACGAGTCGAGAAGACCAACTCGGCATTCTTTTCACATTTAATGAGTCAGAAAAGAGCAAAATTTGACTCCTAAGTGACTTTTTCATGTATTTACTGAGTTTGAAAAAAGTATAAAATACAACTCGTTTCGCCGCCAAAGCTACACAAACACTTGTCGTTGCACAAGAAACGAGCGTAAAACCAATTTTCGACACAAATATTCATAAAAATATCCATAAAATGACTCTTAAAACCTATTTAGGGGTCAAGAAGTTATAAAATGGTGAAAATGGTAAATCAAAAAATTACTTTTCACTTTTTACCCTTTGGAGAGCGACATTAGGGCTTTGGAGTGCGACCTTCAGTTGGTGATTGCGACAAATCCAGTGGAACATTCGGAGTGCCATCAGTGTCAGGTAAGAGGTCTCTTCTTTTGCTCCATTTCTATTCGTTTAAAATTTGTTTTAAATTGCTTTTTCATCCCCTATAGGGAGGATTTCAAATTTAAGGGTTGTGCCCGTTGGCGCGGGTTTCGGGCACGGACCCGTGCCAATGGGGCAACTTTCCCAAAGGGGACGTGCCCATGGGCGTGACTATTTTAGAAATAGTGGCGCCAATGGCCACGCAGGTTTTTTGGCCAATTTTAAACAAATCTAAACCAATTTCCCTTCAATTTCAAGTTATTCAAGGATCTAATTCATTATTTTGGGCTTGTGTTTGCAGGGAAATACACAAACATGGTGATCGTGTGGAAAGAACGAGAACATGACCAAGTAGACACATTGCCCTTGGTAGATGAGGACTGCATGGAGGCTCTCAGAGCATGTGGGCTCAAGAAGTACTTCCTACTGTCCTATTTGTGAGCTCAGCCAGAGCTCTTATAGTATTTGGTCAACTTGTGGGACGCACAGGAATGGGTGTTCTGAATACGGGACCAAGTGTTAGAGTTAGACGTATCTGATGTCTACTTCCTCACTGGATTGTCACGACGGGGGCCGGTACCTTGACTAACCGGTAGCAGGCCATCTGGAGAGAAGATGGAGGAGGTGAAGGCCCGAGTTTTCCCTGGTGCAAGATATGGGTAGGGCAGCTTGAAGGTGGATATCCCCACCATCCCGGACTTGACCCTGAGAGCATTGTTGTTTACCATCACACGAGCTGCGGGGGCACAACCACCCCATGAAGCTACGAAGAACCATCTGATCCTTGCAACATAGTGTCTTAGTCTGACAGTCTTCAATTGGGCATCATCGGTGACGACCAGTATGAAGAGGCAGCTGACCAAGGCCAAGCAAGGAAAGCTGCAGCAGTTCGAATATGGCTCCATCTTGGTAACGTTCTTCTTGGAACATGTACCAACCTTCAAGGGCCAAGGGGCCTTTGTTCCTGACCCGGCACCTTGAGAGCCGAGGATGGCTCGATGGGCGACACTGATGCCAAGGGGTGGTGGCAGTCAGCATATGTCTTTTAGACCTGAGTTTTTCAGGTGGCTTCGCCACCAATTGATTGTGGTGGAGGACTGGATTTATGCGGTGTTGATTCTGTTCTTCGCTGAAAGGGAGTGAAACTGGTGGCATCCTTCACAGAGGTGCGGTAGGCCCACAAAGCAGAGAACAACATCAAATGCCAATTGGACTTATGCATGCCAACAGTTCATTGAAGCATCATGACCAAGACCTTGTTCATGGCTTCCACTTGACCGTTTGCCTGAGGATAGTACAGGTTTGAACTATCATGCCTTAGGCCCAACTGGGTTGTTAGCTCGGTCATCATGTGATTATGAAAATGCTTTTCGTGATCAGTGATGATGGCTTGGGGTACTTCCAACCGCGAAATAACATGGTTGAACAAAAACTGTGCTACGGTGTGACCGTCTTGAGACAATGTAGGCATCGCCTCGGCCCATTTCGTGAAATAATCAACAACAACGATGATGTACCCATGCCCCCCAGCTGAGCGAGGGTTACATGTCATATAATCGATGCCCCATTTGGCAAAAGGGCCGACAATTACAATGGGGTGCAGTGGACCAGGGGGTGCACGCATCTTCCGTTGGTAAATTTGGCACTCATGACATGAACAGACAAGAAGAATGCAATCCTTGAAAATGGATGGCCAAAAGTAGCCAGCATGGAGGATTTTTTGTGTAGTGGCATATCCAGACATGTGACCACCACAAGCACCAGAGTGGCAGTCATTTAAAACTCTCTCTGCTTCTTCGAGAGTCAAGAATCAGCGAAGAATAGAATCAACACCGAGACGGTACAGGGTGTCCCAAACGATGCGATATGGTTGGGCTTGATGTCGGATCCATCAGCGAGCATCCTTAGAGGTCTCAGGATGGAAGGAGGACGTCTGCAAGTAGACAATCATATCCCCGTACCAGGGGTCGAGGGTTCTGATGAGGAAGAGAGTTTCGTTCGGAATGGAATCCTCTAACTGAGAGGAGGCAGTAGTAGATGGTAGAGAACACAACAGTTCAACGAAGACAAGCGATTTCTTAGACTTGGCGGCAGTAAATTCAAAGTTGAACTCTTGGAGGATGACTATCCACTTCGAGTATTTTCCCCCCAGCAATTGATGTGACAAAATGTAGGTCATTGGGTTGCAATCAGAGATCACTGTCGTGGTACACAACAAGATGTAATGACGGAAGCGTTGAATGGTGCAAACAGTGGCCAGGGCCAACTTCTCAACATAAGCATATCGAGACTCCATGTCTAACAAATTGTGGCTAAGGTAATAAATAAAATGTTCGGTGCCATCATCATCATCCTGAACTAGAACCATGCCAATGGACGTATTAGCAGCAGCCAGATACAACGTGTAATCACGATGGTAATTTGGAGGCTGCAACAAAGTGGCAGAAACCAGAAGAGTTTTAAGATGTTCAAAAGACTCTTGAGCTATGGCATCCCATCGAAACAGGGTTTCACACTTGAGTAACCGTATGAAACCTTTTTCCACCTCGGCATAATTCAGGATGAATCATCGTAAATTTTTTTCTTTACCCTACAAGCTTTGTACTTGGCGCAAAGAAGCAGGGGGAGGAAGGTTCAAAATGGCCTCGACTTTAAGGGGATCCAAGTGGATTCCCTCTCGAGAGACGATAAACCCAAGAAGTCGGCCAGATTCCATGCAGAAGAAACGTTCATACGGATTAAGTCAAATATGGTAGTGTTGACAGCAAAGAAAAATTTCGCGAAGATGCGACGGATGGTCTTGGTGTTTAGCTGAATGAGCCGGATATCATGAAAGGCATAAGACATTGCACGTTGGAAAGTGGCACCGGCATTTTTGAGACCAAAAGGGAGCTTTTTATAAGCAAAAGTACCCCATGGACAGATAAAAGCCGTCTTATGTTGATCGGCAGGCGCGATATTAATCTGGTTGTATCCAAAAAAGCCATCCATGAACGAATATATCTCACTCCCAGCACACTCATCAATGAGATGGTCAATGAAAGGTGTGGGGTAGTTATCTTTTGGGTAGGCTTGATTAATATCGCGATAATCGACACAGACGCGAATAGTACCCTGTTTTTTATCCACAGGGACAATGTTAGAGACCCAATCTGTGAGTGGGATGGGGTAAATGAAGCCAGCTTTAAGAAGCTTTTCAACTTCCGCTTTCATTGCTGCAGCCTTGCGGGGGTGCACAGGGCATAAACGCTGATGAACAGGTTTAGCTCCTGGATACGTAGGTATCTCATGCACTACGGTGCTTGGATCAATGCCGCGCATATCTTCATAGGACCATGCAAAGACATCACGGAATTCGCGAAAAAGAGCTATATAGATTTGAATTTCCTCAGGAGTGCAAGTGACTCGTATGTAGATGTGCTCGACGACCCTTGATTTGACAGAGATGTTTATAGGTTGGGTCTATGTAATGTTCCCCAAATTCCCTTCAAACGATGCTTGATATACCTGAATAGGTGTCTGAAGAGGTTGTGAAGGGAGACACAGAGCAAACAGCTCGAGATAAGCCAACGTTTCCCAAAGGGCAGGGAGAAACGAGGAATGGTGATGAAGATTGAACAACAGAGGTTCCTCGAGAGACATTGTCTCTATGATGGCTTCATTGGAAGGAAATATTTCCTTTTGATGGATCTGAGGAGGCACATTCTCCGAGCCAAGGGGAATAGTCGTATGAGTCAAGAGCTCCACTTAAAGAAGCAGATTTAGCAGGAGGAGCCGATACAACAGCGATTTCGATGTAGTTGAGCTCGGCGGGACTCAACGGCATCTCCTCACCCCACGATTCTATCTGGTCAATGGATGGGAGGACCCAAGGATCAGAACAAACCGAAATCATACTAATGGAGGCGAGGTTTGGAGGTGGGAGTGAGAAAACACCCATAAGGGTGGGGTCTTTGAAGAGCCCGACTCCCACACTCTCAAAAGGGATGGAGGTATGCTCCACGAAAGGCACATTGTCTTCAGAAGAAGAAGCGAAGAAGGAGAGCTGGTCTACTGTGACAATTTTCCCCTAGTGAGGGAAACGAATGACACGGAAGAGGGATGAAGCCATGACACGCATGGCATATGTCTAGCTCCAGCCCAGAAGGAGGTTGTAAGTAAGATTTGCGTCCATGACCTCAACTTCCACTTCAATGGTTTTCCCTTCCAAAGTAATCGAAAAACGTTGAAGGATACCATAGGGACTAGATTCTCTCCCATCAAAGGCTTCCAGCATCGTGGGATACTGGCTCAAAGTCGGAGGCTCGATCGCTTTTCAACAAGCAACAAACATGATGCAAGTTGACGCGGCTTCATCAATAATTGTATGCTGGATCGTTTTCGAATTGATGATGACTTGTATGAGGAAGGTGATCTGATGAGGTAGCCTTGGGACATGGCTCTCGAGATCAAAGGTGATCAAATCTGAATTCGTCGGGTCGATGCCACCGATGGCCGATAGCAGGGACTTCCTCTGAGGGGGGCAGCTCTGGAGAACTTCTAAAGCGAACATAGGCGATGGAGCCTGAGCTAAGTCCTCAACTATGCTATAGTGCTGGGCAGCACGAGCATTTGGGTTGTAAGATGAGCTTTGGAGTACTCCTTTGGGAGGGGGTTGGATGGGCATCTCAGTACTAGGTCTCTCAATCCCCTCTGCGGAAAGAGGCGATCCCACTAGCCTAAATGGGGTCTAGCAACAATCAAACAATGCTAACATGCAGGTTCCTAATTGCAAAGTAAAGACTGATGATGAGGGCCTACCTTGAATCCAATGCTAGTATTCATAGAAGAGTCGTCGCTCCCGTTCTTTCGCTTCAGCTGGTCACAATCCTCATGATTCTTGTGAACAGACACCTGCACATGCAAAGAACAAGACAAATACAAGCATAAAATCCAAGAAATGCAACTATGTATCAGTCAGAAAGGATACAACTCAAACATCATTATAAAGACAATATGAGTGGAACCATAATGATATTCATCTATTATTATTGATAAACAAAAAAGAATACAACCAAGTTCTGACGTCAAATCCTCCTTTGGCTGGGTGATCAGCAACACATGCCTTGCAAAGCTTGTAGGGGATGGGGAATAAGCCTCTCTCTCCTTGGTTACTTGGACATGGATCTCCTCCTTAAAGATATAGCCTTATGGGGATGAACAAGGCCTCTTGTAGCATGAACTTAGAAATTCTCAGATTTTGGGACTTAGAATTTGGAGCTTGAAGAGTAGAATTACTAACTAGCTTTTCAAAGGCAAAGAGACAATATTATATAGAGATAGGAGAAGGAGATAAGATCATCCACAAGATTCATGGGATTTTCCTTATAATTGGGAAGCTTCCATGAGAGGTGGAGAACTACTTCCCTCCTTCGGAGATTCGAAGCCCAACTGAACTAACTCAAACTGGAATCAGTTCATGAATAGGTTAGGAAGAACCTTCGCAAGTTGGTTTGTTAAAAACTTTACCCAACTGGGTTGGTGCTAGTGTGACTTTGATACAGAGCGCCAGCTGGTGCACCCTCTTTGGAGGATTTCCCCCATTGGCACGAGTGATACACTGTAGAACAACGCCAATGGAAAAAGGGCTATATTTATGGGTATTTTGCAGAAGGTGTCTTCAGAGCATAAGAAGTACATACTCAAGGGGATACAATGCAGGTGTTTTCAGGTTATGTCACTTCTCACAGGTCCCGAAATAGGTCCTCCAATGTGTGGGAGAAGGGGTAACAAGGACGGTGACAAAATACCGTGTAACAATGCTCCATCCGATGCTTATCATGCCTAGCATTGTACTCGGCTTGGCTCTTTTCCAGTTGTTCCTGTACTGCCTGATGGATCTCCTGGATATGTTCAATGAACCTAGTTGCCTTGTCCACATCAATGTGTCCATCAACCATGGTATCTTTACCAAAGACAAAATCCAAGGGAGACCTTGGTATGAAACCAAAGTAGGTCTCAAAAGGAGATCTCTGTGTAGAAGATTGCTTGGTTCTATTGTAAGCATGATGCACATAGCACAAGTGCTCATCCCAAAGCTTAGGATGTTTGCTGTAATATCCTCTTAGTAACTGAATCATTGTCCTGTTAACCACTTCTATCTGGTCATCTGTTTGTGGATGAAAAGTTGTGCTTTTCTTTAATTTGGTGTCCATTAGTTCCCACAGACTTGACCAAAACTTCCCCACAAATCGGGTGTCTTGATTAGATATAATAGAAGTGGGTAATCCAAAATGAACCCATACATGTTCAAAGAACAATTTGGCAGTTTGTTCAGCTATAATTTGTTTACTACAGGGTATCAAAATACAATTTTGTTGAACCTATCCACAACAACATATAGATAGTCATGACCTTTCCTAGATTTAGGCAGCCCCCCAACAAAATCCAAGGAGATTCTTTCCCAAGGGTGAGAAGGAACTGGAAAGGGAGTGTACAAGCCTAGTTTATTATTACTGGGCTTTCTTTTAGCACACATAGCACACCCCTTTACATATCTAGAAATTGTCTCAGTCATTCTCGGCCAATAGCAAAACCTTTGCAGATGTGCAACTGTTTTACCTACTCCAAAATGACCTGATATCAGAGAAGTTTGTGCTTCCCTAATTATCTTTACTCTCTCAGTTTGTGCAATGCAGAGTTTCCCACAATGATATAAGAGTTTGTCCTTCACATGATCGTCCAATTCTTCTACTCTTTCGCTTTGACTCAAAGTTGCATATACATATTTAAAGTCCATGTCCTAAGCATACTTTTCTATGTAGCTTTCATGCAGCACAGAATTATGCTTAAATATGGTAGATGCATTTATAACGTGTCTAGATAACATATCTACAACTTTGTTATATATGCCCTTTTTATATCTGATGACTAAATGAAATTGTTGTGGAAAATCCATCCATCTATAATGTCTTGATTGTTGCAGCTTAGTTTGGGAGTGTAGATATTGAAGTGGCTGATGATCAGTGTGTATTACTGTCTCTTTGCCCATTAAGTAATGTTTCCACTTTTTCACACTCTAAACTAATGCATACAATTCTTTATCATAGGTAGGATAGTTAACTACTGTAGAATTAAAAGTCTCAGAATGATAACATATGGATTTACTGTGCTGTGTCAACATTGGTCCCATGGCATAGTCACTAGCATTAGTCTGGATCTCAAATGGTCTTTGTAGATCTGGCAGTGCTAGTACAGGTGTTGTACTAATTTTGTCCTTCAAGGTGTTGAAGGTTTTTTGCTATTTGCGTCCCCACTGAAACACCTTGTTCAATCCTGTCAAAGCATGTAAGGGAGCTGCAATTGAGGAAAAAATTGAAATGAATTTCCTCCAATATTGTGTTGCTCCTAAGAAGCTTCTCACTTTTGTAGTAGACTTGGGTTTAGGCTAGTTTATAATCACTGTCACTTTAGAGGGATCTATTTTCAATTCACCTCCCCCTACTATATGACCCAAATAATTTAGAGAGGTTTTTCCAAATTCACATTTAGAGAGTTTAATATAAAGCTTTTATCTTTTCAAAACATCTAATGTCTCCTTAACATGCTTTAAATGTTCTTCACATGTTTTACTAAAAATCAGAATGTCATCCAGATGCACAATAACAAAATCATCAAGAAAAGGTCTGAGTACATCCTTCATTAATCTCATGAAAGTAGTAGGAGCATTGGTCAAGCCAAAAGGCATAACTAGCCATTCATACAATCCCTACTTTGTTTTGAAAGTAGTCTTCCATGCATCTTGCTCTACAGCTCTGACCTAATGGTATCCACTGTGCAAATCCAGCTTGGTGAAATAAACAGCTTCCTTCAATTGATCTAAAAGACCATCTATGCGAGGAAGGAGACAACGATTTTTTATTGTTATATTATTTAGTGTTATCTTATTCTGAATAGTTGTAGTAGTCTTCTTCTTCTTTCCCTCGGACTTCTTAGGTCTCAGCTCTAGATGCAGAATCCAACAATGCTCATCATCATGCCCCTCCTTTTTACAGTGAGTGCATGAAGCTTTTCCTTTTTGTGCAGTATTAGCCTTCCTTGCTTTCCACTTCTACTTTATTTTCTCCTTGCTCTTGCTTATAGTGGGTTGGGATGGTCCCCCAACTTCTAGATTTCCATTCTTTCCTCTAGCTTCTAGATGAGTAGCTTGTACAAATACCTCATCTATACTAGTGGGATTAAACATGAGGATGGTATGCCTCATGTAGCTGTGTAGACCACCAATGTACTTCAAAAGAGTTTCTGGTGAGTCTAATAAGATGCCCAACATCAATGCTCTCTTTCTGAATTCTTGAGTATACCCTTGCACACTTTTCCCTTTCAACTACCGAAGAGTTTGCCAACTCATCATGGCTTGTTGCATGTAGGCCAATGGATAGAACTGCTTTCTGATGGCAAAGACAAAGTCACTCCAGAGAGAGATGGTCTTACCATGCTTCTCCACATCAGCTTGGGTTCTGCCTTCCCACCAAACTAAGGCAGTGCCTCCTAGGCATAGGCTTGCCAGCTGAATCTTACTCTTGTCTGATTCTATGTTTTGTACCCTGCAATACACATCAATTTGTCTAATCCAATTGTCTAATTTTTCAGCATTCAACTCTCCATCATATATATGCAAATCAAATTTAACATCTAACTTAATCAAAGATTCTTTATTATTATGCATAGGGCTACTAGGAGGTGTAGGAAAGCTTTCTTATTTCCCCTTTCCTTTTGAGTGGTCATGAGAATGAGATTCATCTTCTTCCTTATCTTGTTTAGAGCCTGATGAATCTTCATCCTTATGCTTTCTAAAGTGCTTATACATTTCTTCTACCATAGACTTCATAGCTAGGAAACTTTCTACGAACTAGGGGTCTGGTCCTGTAGAACCTTCTTCTGACATTGTCTTCCCAGAATAGACTCTCCCAATTTTAGGATTAGTTTCCACCAACTCTCCTTCTCTTAATTTGAGCTTTGATGTAGTAACCATTCATAGCTAAACCAACACAGGCTTGTCTAACCTTACAGCCTAGAGCTCTGATACCACTTGATCTAATAATCACCCTATGAGTGACCTCAGTTGAAGATTTAATAAACAAAGGTATTACAAACTCATGTGCCAGTGTGTGTTCTGTGTAATTGAAACAACGGATCAATGAGGTTGCCAATACACAGACATGTTAAATGGAAAGACAACAAAGAAATCTAGTAAGCAACTTAAAGACACAAACAATTTTTAATAAGGAGTTCACCCCATTCTCCAGGGTTACGTCTTCGATCCAGCTTTAGTGGTGGCCTTTTTTTATTGTGTCTTTAAGCAGATAATTACAAATGCAGGGACTCAATATGAGTTCTCCTAAAATAGATTTTTCTTGGCAGGGTGGTTCTTGGATTCCCCAAGCCACTCAGAGTTCACAGACTCCCTTTCTTCCTGCCAGCTCTGTGACCTTTGGTCTACACTGGAAAGAACCAACTATCATGCTCAATCTAGACAGATTCCTCTATGCGAAGGCTTGATTCTTCAAGCTCTTTGGTGCTTGATGTTGACTATTGTTAGCTCGGCCCTCTGTCTCCTCTGCTTGGCTTTACTACTCTCTGTGCTCAGTCCTCCTCTCAGGGTTCACTGTTCACTGTCTCTCTTGGTTGCTTGGACTCTTTGATCTAAATCTCTCTTCTGATCTCCCATTCACTATCTCTACTCATGGATTTATCCATTCGACCTCTGTGTCTATTCGTTTCCTCTCCTTCCTACGTCGATTCGCCTATTGCCTATGTACTTGAAATTCCCCGTTCAGCGTCAGCATAATGCTCAGGAAGTAGCCACGTGTCTCTATCGGAACTGTGCTAGACCGCTTGTCGATTCATTGCTTTCTCCACCATGGCAGTCAACGGATTCCAAATCCTCCTAAATCGTGGCTTAATCCCCTGTCTGCTCTGTCTATCAGGCACAATCTCAGCCATCCAATCTTGGCTCCTCCAGATCCAACGTCATTCGCACGTCGAGCGTGGTTGACTTGCTCGACCAAAAATGCACGATCATGGCAGTTTTTCTCTCTCCTTCACTGCCACGCGTTGATCACTCATTGTGATCACTCTGCTTTCTCCAAAACTGCTTACCATTCAAGGGCGTCTTGATCAAACCGCTGGTTTCCAAGCCGTGGGTCCCACCATCATTCGTTGGTGCTTTTTACCTTTTTCTGCCTGCGGTCCCCTGGCTCCCAACATGACCAAGTGCTTAAGCTCTACCATTTCAGCCCTGTTTGCCCAGTGAGCGCGCATCGAAAACCAGCTCCTTTTCCCGATCCGGGGCTCCCAGGGGCTATTTTGACCTCCTACGGAGTCTCCATGGGCCTAGGTCAGTGCGCTTTGACCGAGGTTCTCGTCGTTCCATCCCGACTGCCATGGCCACTGGTTCAGGATGTTTTCGACTACTGTTTGGATTCTTCAAGGACTTGTTCGACCTATTTTACTCACGGTTCTATGATAGTCATTTATGGATCCGATTCGGATCATTTCCACATGGCAGCGCAGCCTCTTTTGCATGAGCGCAATATTGATTACTGACTGGCCTTGCGCAAAACCTCGTTTCCACACAACTCTCCTATAGACTCGTTTATACTCTCGCGCTTCCTTTCAGCTACTTGGAATGTTAAGATTGTGCTTTTCACAGACAGTCAGGTGGTCACACCCCACATGCGAGTCTTTCACTTCCCTGCTAGCCTAGGATGTGAGCACCCTTCAAGTACCTTTGTATTCAGTAGCAAATTGCATCCTACACTCCTTTCTTCGGTAAGGTGTAGCCACAACCATGATAATAGGGTCGCAGCTTGTTCTAATGCAGTAGTAGGGCCAGCTAGGTCTGGTCCCCTTAGTTCCACGCGGTCCACTTGTGCGACTACGATGTTCAGTTCGTTGATTTCTTTATCCAATATCACACTTTTCTTGCTCAACCATGCCCATTCTTCATTAAGTTCGTGAAGTTTCAAGCTCTCACACCAAATGGATTCCTATAACTACCAAATTCCTCTACCCCAATCCTTGCGTCGTATCTGAATTGTGGGGGTTACAGTCTGGGAAGATTCCGCTATCCTCCTGATTTCATCTTTTCTTATCAATGATAGGGTCACCTTCACACTACTCTTTTTACTTATGGCCCTATATGCCCATTGAACCCTTGGTACACAGATCCTTATTGGTTTGCTTTATCTGGAGAACTCTGGTCCTGCTCTCACCTATTTTTGTGATTGCTTTGTTGTGAACAACTAGTAGAATGCGTCACTTTTCCTGTTGTCGTGGCGGGTTCTGACTTTTGATTCTTAGTTGGGTAGGTAGTTGCACAACATACATCTGCATCCTATGCCACCAGTGGACGCTCATAGCGCTTTGTCCTCCAAACTGTGCATGTGCCCGCCTTCTACATTTCACCAGGTCCACCTAGTCTTCTGACGTGTATTCCACCCCTATGCAATTGTCACGCGCAGCACCCCTATTTGTGCACCGTTCCGCTTCCATTCTAGTATCATATTTTCACAGCGGTCTACGGATTCCTCCACGTTTTTTGCACCCTCATTAGTTGGTAGTTCCCTTGCCTTGGTTGTCACACGTCACAGTGATCTAACCATCATATTACAATTTAGCATTGTTACTTCATGCAATCAATTCTGCCATCGCTCTATCTCTTCATCTGAATCCGATGTGCAAGAATTGTCGTGTTCCCATGAGATTCTCCCGTCCGCTATCAGATTCACCTAATCCTGGTCTTGCAATGTTATCTGGTAGATGTAGTCCAGTTCATCATCGCTCTCCTCATCGTGCATAGGTTCATTGTAGCACGCTCCTTCGGCAGGGTCCAGTGGAACTATTACACGTAGATACTTTTTCTCGAATATCATTTTTCGTCTCTTTAGGTTGATAACTCCATTCATGTCTGTGGCCCAATATATCCCTAACAATGCAGGGTAAGGGTTACTATCATCCACAATTTCTAATACCTCAAAATCTATTTGTGTGCTTGTGCCTTCGATGTCCACTATGACTTCTTGCAATCTCCCCATGGGCAAGATATTCTATTGGTTCACCATCCTTAATTGAATAGGAGACCATTGTAATGCGGGCCTCCCCATGCATTCCCATTTCTACTTAGGTAGCACATTCGTATCCTAACTTAAGTCCAAGATGACTTGATCCATCTCAAAGTCACCAATGTGTGTTGTCAATCACATTTCTTGCCTAGTGTGCAAAGCATGCTCTCCTAGTTTCCAAGCCATGCGATGTTTGCCCGACCCTGTGCACCTAGTTATTAGCTCATGTAGTCCCTTAACTGCTTTATTGTCCCATATTAACTTCATGCATGTCACTAAAAAGGTAATTAGCATAGAAGGATCCATTTTTGGTTCAGTTTGATCCTTACTACCTGAAGTAGAGGCCTCCGCGAAGCTCTTCTTAGCTTCCATAAGCATCTCCTTTGCGCATTCCAAGTCAAACTCAGGTTACTTTGTAGGGGCCTTGCAAACCCATGTATTCTCCTCAGGTTTCTCCCATTATATTCCCTAGTGGTTACACCACTTATGAGCACCATGTTCATGTTGGGGTCTTCTTTGCGCAGTTCAAACCTCATCATTTGGATGTTCTATGTTGGAGCAGTCTGAAGCACTCCTTTCTCACGCATCTATGTAATTAGAGTGGGGCACTCTACTGCTTCATGATCAAGCTAATAACAGTACGGACAATAGGTTCTGGTTGGGTTTGTATAGTCATGTGTGTAGTGCCCAAGTCCTCCACAATTGTAGCACATTAACTTTCCACGGCCTCGTCTGGGTCCCATTCCTCCTTGTCCCTATCCTCATCCCTGGAATCCTCCATGCGCTATTGTGGCAGCTGGGTCCTGGCCTTGCGTCTCAGTCCGCATCCTATAGGTAGGTTTTCAATCCATCAACAATTCATAACTCCGACAGTTTCGTTCATCATGACCCACTGATTTACAAAAATTGCAAAAGAGTTGTTGGGGGGTCTGTGTAAATTTATGCAATAGATGATAGTTGTTCGTTGTGTGTTTTCCTCCCACCAGACAGATTTCACACCAAAGCGTGGTCACCGCACTTGGTCCTACCTGTGCCTCTGGTCTCAACGGCATTGTCCCTCCTCCTGCCAAAAAGTTCATGAATACCAGAAAATGATCCTTATCATGGCCCTAGCTTCTACATTTTATGCACCACACTTCTTCTCATGCTTCCGGTCGAGGCACCCTATCCTATTTCAAACTCTGCATCTCCAAGCATAGGTTTTGTAGTTGCAGGTGGATTTTCTAAACTTCCAACCCAGGATCTTGTATTGGAGTTTCATGCAACCTCATCTCTATCTCTAATGCTTTAGCCAGGGTTGAGATCTTCTGTTGTGACAATGTTGTCCTTAGATGTGGTGTCAAATATGCCACAAACCACGTGTGGTGTTATAAATCTGTCAGCGTCATGTTAGCTTTGTGAATCGTGCTCTTCAAGTGCTGATCCAGATCCATGGAGTCTTGCCTGGAAGCATCACAATTTCCTTAAATATGATGATTGACTGAGTTTTTTATTTTGGTCGGCTAAACTCTTTGTTCAATGCATCCTAGATCTCCACCATTCCAGCATTTGAATGATCGCTAGAGTGCTTAATATACCACGTCAATGCGCGATCCTACAACATGCTCACAATAGTAGCCTTTTTAATGTTATCATCCATAACGCCTTTGGCTTCCCATACTGCCTTTACCACGAACTAGAACTAGTCTAGTTCTTGATTTCCTATGCCTCTAAATATGGGCAACTTGATTGCACTTGCCATTCCAACCTTCGGAGGTCATGGAGGAGGCCTGGGTGAGGATGGGGTTGATGTAGGTGAAGTGGGCTATGGCGTGGATGGAGGTGGTAACTGTGGAATGTGCTACTTTATCAACTGGACCACACTTCTCAGAGAGAACCCAACGAGCTCCTCCTCGCTTTCTCGTGAAAGTGAAATTAGGGGACTGTTCTCTAATCCTTCAATCCCTTAGTAGACTCTTCCGTTCCGCATTACCCCAAACATCAATGGATTCGCATAACTCATTTTTCACATAATAGAATTTTAATCCAGGTATTCAATGATTTGATGTACTTACCTTGCGGTCCCTTGATAAAATGTTGCTCCACTTCACTGGAGCTCATGGTTTTCTCTATCGTGAATTCAGTGATAAACCTTCCTATTATTCGATCATACCAATGATCTACTGCTCATGTGATTTTATATTTATATGCCTCTCATTTGAACACCAACTCCGGAGTCCACATGATGGGTTGTTCAAGTCCGCACCTTGCCTGACTGTCAGCTAGCCTCACAATCCACTCATATAGTTCTGCCGAGAAGGACGTGAAGAATATCTTGTGGATTTCTGTGTATATGTAGTGATCTAGCCACCTCTTCTTAGATATCTAGGGGGTTTTGGTTTCCTGTGCTAGGAACTTGTGAAGCTTCTGATCCAACCAATATTCAATTTCTTTCTTCGTAGGGTTCCAACATTCCAAGATCAGACATCCCTTAGGTAGATCTCAATCCTCGCAATGGAACCATTTGTTGGCTTATGGTGCCTAACCCAGATTCGGAAGTATTTTAGCCAAACAAATCCCACACTACTAGCCCTTTCAACAATAGTCCGTGGAGTGTGAACTGAAGTCTCATTTGAGGTAGTATGGGACGGTGTTGGAACCAGGTTTCCACACCCTAGGGAAGTCTTGATGAGGACTAGAAGGGTCATGAAACGATCTACACACTCGCACTACTCTGCACAACAGTTTGGCCTTCACGAAGCTCGACATTGATGCACCTTAGATTCTTATTATTAAGGTGTTTCTTATAGATCTGATCTAATTCTTAAGGTATTTAACCAATAATTCAATAATTATAACTAGTGAGTGCAACCATAAATCTTACATATATGCATAAAATAAGAATATAAGCATAAACATATAGATCTACGACAAAATGCACAATAATTCAGAAACACTTATCTTTATTAATCTTCTATTCAGCATAATTAGTTCCACCCTGTGCACTTAGCTGCAGGGGTCCACGCACATAGTTGCGGACTCTACCAGGTCTTTGCACACACAGCTGCATAGCCCACTGTAACTACTACCACCCATGACTCAGACTTACAGACTTAGAGAACTCTTGCTTCCTACAAACCCATACACTTCAGAGATTAATCAAAACTACCAATCAAACTGAGTTCTAAACCCAAAGCCCTGCTTTATTTATACATTCACATGGTTCACAGACCATGGGCAGGCCGACTCGCTTTCTATTATCTTACATTATTCTTGGGCAGACAACCCTTTGACTTGACTCGTTACTATTCGTGCTTTGTGCACTTCACGGAACCTTTACCATACGTTTGCCCAAAATTGTGGGCTTTAAGTCCAAAAACCATTACGCGTGGGATCTGCTGCCCGAGAGTAGAGGTGTTGGCGTATGAAGTTATATGGGACTCTAACTCAAATAATGCAAAAAGAATGCTTCTAAATTTTCACTTTCTATGAATAAGCTTCTTCTACAAAGGGAGATTCATTAATACTTCAATATATATACCATGCATCATGTTTAGTAAAGCACTAGTATAACCGACAAAACTACAATGATCACTAACATCTTTTGAAACCAAATAATGCAGATCTAACGGACTAAGCATAAAACAGGAAAAATATTGAATTTTTTTTTTTTATGAAAACAAAAAATTTAAGAAGTAAATCTATTTTCTTAAAAAAAAAGAAAATCAGGACATAGATCAATCAAACAAGCACAACTGCAGATCCCTGATTAGTCTACAAGCAGATTTCCCAACCCATGAGGTCAAAGAGCAGTTTATTTATCAAGAAATGGTTGGCTAATGTTCCATACTAGAGGCTACAAAGAGTTACTTGCAACACTAATGTATTGTTTGTGATTCCATAGTGTTTTATAAAGCATTGTTTATAGTATCAGACAACGTTAGTGAGGAAAAAGGCTCACAAAATAGGCTGTGGGGATCATATCTATTGCTGAGCACTGAGAAAAGGGTGTTGTATAGTCTTGAGTGGTTAGAAAGGGAATCAAGAAGTATAGGAAGGCCTAGAAGAAAGAGAGTTCCAAGAACCTTCTGGAAAAAATGGGAACTAAGTGTAGTCCCTAGTGGATTTTCCAATTTTGCTATAGGGATTAATGCACGAGTGTTTGGTTGATCCAAGTGGCTCTAGAGAGACACATAGGACAAAGATGGCTCAAAATCAAAGTTTTTAGATTATGCTCGAACTAGGACCAGATCATAGTTCTCATCATCCTGATTGAGGTGGTGTGAACAGTTCATCAAACTGAGCTCATATGTGAAAGATAGATCTCTTCAAAGTTTGATATGATAGGGGAAAAGTGGGGCCCACAGAGTGCCACATGGCATCCCAATAAGAAGGTGGGATCCACATGGCAGCCCATCAACCATTGACACTTGCCATTCTCTCATTTGTCTCCTAAAATTTCACAAGAGACAAAAATCATGGAAAATGGTTATTAAATAACCATATAACGAAATATGTTTCAATATATAGTTATTAAAATTAACTATATAAGACAATCAAACACATGGTTTCAGTATTGGCGGTAACAACTCTTGCCGAACTCTTTAAACGACCTTATCACAATCGTAAACCATAAACATTATATATATATATATATATATATATATATAGATAGATAGAATAGATTAGATAGATAGATAGATAGATAGATAGATAGATATATTAGGATCGACAACCGCATAACCTCCCTCCGAAACCCTCCAACAATGTAGCACCCATATCCAATATCCTATATCTATCTATATCTATATATATACACACACACACTAACTAATGTATCAGCCGATCTTTGCGCCAAATTTCCGAACATCCCTGAAGCCATGATATATATATATATATATAATATTATATATATATATATATATATATAATATATATATATATATATATATATATATATATAATATATATATATATATATCTGTTGTGTGTGTGTATCACCCCGACTCCTTTTATCGCGGCAATATTATCGGTGCTGATCATCAATATATATATCAGCAATACTCCGTGGATCACGCCAATATATATGGTGACGACCGCACCAATTGTTAATTTCAAAGGTTGATCGTTGATTGTGATTAATCCGCCGATGTATATGCGTCAATAGTGTTAATGCAGGGTTTTAGGGGTAGGCCACCCAATGCAGACTTGACCCCCATTAATACATGATTTTTGGTTATAAAAATTATATATGGAGAAGGTGGGATTTGATCTCCTGACCTCTCTGTAACCATATGCCTCTTTTAACCAATGCGCCAACCACTATACATTGATAAATCCACCAATAAGTTTTCATTTAAAATCGGTATTTTTATCTCTACACATGGTTCAAGGAGGAGAGACACGGTAGGCATGGATTTCAAGGCAGAAGGTAGATTAATTAATATTTTTTAATGTAGGAACCACGAATTTTGTAGGAGGACAAAATTTTCACTTTGTTAGATTTTGACAAATTTATATGGTTTTTACATCTCTCATCGCCACGAACACAATGGTGTTGTTAGTTTCTTCATCATAGGTTTACATTTTTTGGTCATTTCCAAAATACACATGGAACCATGATTTCAGCAAAAGCGAGGAGTGAAACCATTAGCCATGAAATTTTCCCAAGGACGTAAAATTTTGAGATTTGAAAATATAGTCAAGTTTATAATCGTTTTTCATGGTTTTCCATAGGGATCACAATGGTGAGATCAGATTCGCCATATGAGTTGCAGATTTGCAGTCCATCCATGGAGCAGAATCTTTAAGGAATCCCAAGAGAATCTAAAAGATTCCTTGAGCCCAGAATTCTCGATTTTTCAAAATTTGGATTTTGGACAATCGATTCACCGCTCCTTGATGCCACAAATATGATGGTGTCTTCAAATTTCTTATTCTCTCATTTCTTCTTCTATTCACTTTTCTAAGTGCCAGTGCAGATGTCCACATTCATGTGTGGGAAGTGATCTTCATACGATCGATGCATTGAGATCGATGGTCTGAGCAACTTTAGTAGAGTGACATCCACTTCTTTAGATGGCTCTTAGTTGTGAGATATATGTTGTGTTCATGTACTTCTTCTTTATGCATTATATTGCATAGATCCTTGATTGATGTTGATGCAGGATCTTGTTTATTACATGTTGTCATGATTCCTTGCTTGATTTGATGCAAACTCTTCTATGTGATGTACTTGTTGTCATAAATCTTCATGTTATGTTTTGAGATCCCTTGTTGTATGTTGTTGGGATACTCTTGTTGTAATCATGCATGTTTGTTTTGACATCCCTTTTCTGCCATGTTGGTAGGATGATCATCATGCATGTTTTTGTATCATACTGATAAGAGTCTTTTGATTGAGAGTTCTAGTTGTGGAACATCTCTTAGAGCCACTCCTGCATGAGGGAATTTTTCCTTGTATAATCATGACATCATATTTTGTGTACATCACCATTATTAACAACACTTAATGCAGTGGCTTACACCATCTTGACACTGGGTCCCAGAGACGTAATCCCACCAGGACGAACTCCATTATCAATGCTTATGTTTTCATGTGTCGATGATTTTTATGTTCCTCTTCTTTTCCACATGTATATGCATTCGTTAATGTTCTTTTAAAAAGAAATTTTAACACATCATGAAAGTAAAAGGTCTTGTAAGGGTCCTTCTTCACACCTGGACCTAGATCATTGGTGATGTGGAAACCCTCAAGGATCTTCCCAGAATCCTTGGCAGATAGTCAGATTAGCTCCAACTGTCACAAAGATGCATGCATATCCATGCTTAAAAAATGAATATCAAAGTAGGAAGACAGAATTGTTACCTCAATTCTAAGTGTGGTGTTGCTGGAGAGTGTAGTGTAGTTAGCCAGAAGACCCCTGATCCAATTCCAGATCAAAACGTGCACATAGATAAGACAGGTGTAATATCACAACATAAAACCTTGATAAGCAATGCATGAACATAGAAATATATCTAATTGCATGTATCTAAGCCACTCATAATAATGAAATTGCATAAACATATAAACAAGTTATACTATCAACATCGTGAAGCGAACAACATAATTGCAATTCTATATTGATGTAGAAAAGAGTGATTACAACCATCGGTTTTATCAAACTTCCCTTATCCCTCTAGCTCCTCTCTCTCTCCCTCTTAACCTCTTCTAATGCCTTAGTCTGAGACTATCCTCGACAATCAAATAGGAAATCGTTTCAAATGGTTCAACCCCATTCACTATGGTCATAGCCTTGCATATATAGCATGTGAGGATAGGGTTTCCAAGTCCTTCATGAGTTCCATTTGGAAAAATCGGTGATGTTTCCATGCCTTTGTGCTCTTTCCCATTTGTAGACTCCATTAGGAATTAATAATTCCTCCAAATAGGTCGAGTTCTGATGTTTCCATGCTTTTGTTAGCTGACATGGGAGAGAATCTTGGGATATTTCTCGGTCAACTTATTCCCTTGACCCACAGAAACTCGTTTAAGTTCACTAACGCTCTTCCCGAGGTAACAAGTAGAGTTACCTTAGGCACAAACACACCCTTAGTCTTGTGAGCAAGCTTTGTTAAGTAGGTTGCTAGTGCGTATACAATGTTAGTTTGACAATTGAGCCTATGAACTTGGTAAGTCCTTTAGTCATCATGTATTTCTCCTCCGAGCTAGTGAGGAGGTCATTTTCCTATATAACACACCATTATTTCCAAAAGAAGGAAAATGACTAGGATTTCTGTCAGGGAGATTTCCTTGGTTGGTAGACTCAGGAAATGTTGCCATCAATATCAACCTAAGATATACTAAGGAGTATTTCCATGGGAAGGATGTTATTTGACAGATAGTTAATTTTAGAATTTGAGACAAAAACTTTTCCTTTTCATGTTCTAAGAGTTGAAAAAAGGATGAAAATGTGAGTTTAGCTGCTTTTGTTAGTTAAGCGAGCTTGAAAGGACAAGTTACTTGATGATCTTTTCAAATTTAACGAGTCAAAAAAGATCGAAATGACCACTGAGGTGACTCTAGGAAAAAGGAATACCAAGTAATTGTGAACTACAATATACACCTCAACAAATAAATTTACCAAGGACTTGATGTACATGAAAGAAATCTCCCTGAATGTTGTGTTCGCTGTATCACATTTACAAGGTGGAAAACTTGGCTTCCTATGGATAAAGGTTTGCAACGTATGGGGGTCTCCCTTTATAGACACCGAAACATGTCTCTAGCCTAGACCACTAAGTACAAATGTTAATGTTCGAATTCTTCTTAGATTAATTGATATATTTTAAAGTCGATCTTGGAATTATGTTTAAATTTCAAAGCCTCAACAATGTTACCTGTTCCTAAAATGAAACTAGATGATGAAATGAAATCTTTAATTCGATGAAATCTATCTATGTAGGGAAGAAAATCACTCAAATCATGCATCAACCCAATGCAAAAAGCATAAAATATAATATTTCATATCATAAGCAAATGCAATGCCAAAACAAACCTTAAAGAAAAACTACCTTAAGATATAATGATGATTTTTTTTTTCTTTTCACTTTAGTAAAATCAATATGATCTACTGAAAAACGTAAAAGAGAATGCAAGCAAGCCAACAAACATGAAAATATCTTTCACATTAATGATTTGAATGCAATGAAAATGCTTCAAAAAATAAGGAAAATATGAACACTTTCACTTTTTGAAACACAAAACTCAAAGTAGACACTTCCTTTCAATTCAAATGAGATAATCAATTTGCAATCTATTGTTTTTCAAACAAAACTTAAGCGACTTTCCCAGTATATACTTAATCTGACACTAATGAAAACAACTTAAGATGCAAGAACCAAAATTGATCTGCAAAGGATGTCTGAACACACAAAAAAATAATTAACATAGGTAATTGATCTTTGATGACAACACCAATGAGCAGATGAAGGATGACCTAGAAGATCTAGGAACCCCAAAAGGCTAATCAAACTTCAAACACACTTAAACCAAGCTAAAAGGTGATTGTAATAAGACAATAATAGATTCAACTAGTATCACACAGGTAAATCACTGGGAGAAGGCAAGAAGAATTGAAAACAAGAAGACAAACTCTAAATGTCTTTAACTTCTGCAATCATCACACCTATTAAGAGAAAAGTAGCAATCATTGCTATTGTAATCAACAAACCTGTGATATCATTGTGACTTCCATATGGGAGAGAAAAACAAAGAAAAAACACAAAATCTTCAAGAACAGCTCAAATCAACAATCTTCAAGCACCTACCAAAAAGTGAGACTGACTACAGACAAGCAATCAAGTCTAAGAATGAATGGTTGATCAAAATTATCAAAATACAAGGTGAAGAAATGGGAGGAAAAGATCATAGGCTCCCAAGTGGAGTCACCATCTTGTTGACAAGGTTAATCCTCTTAGTAGACATAGACGATCCCTCTAGCCCAATGAGTGGGTCTAGAACCTGAAGTGACAATCAACTAGACATATTCCTAGGTTATAATTGAAAAGAAGAATGAAAGAGATGGTCTACCTTGTTCTAATGCTATTCTAATTTCCTTTGTTGACAATCTCGAATTTCTTGTGTCATGTACCTATTATTGCTTCTCTCAATGTTTATGTACATGCACAAGTGACGAAGAGACAACAAAGCATGCCAAAACCAATAGAAAATCCAATAACAACATACTTAACTGATCAAGAATGTAAAGCTAAATAATACATGAACATATATATTTTGGGAAGATAAACCAAGGGCTGTCTATTATTAAGAAATAAAGGGAAGATTACAAATAAAGACTTGATTTTGAAAGGCTCTCCTTGAGTGGTAATCCAACTTCAAGCCAAGAACTCTCTAAACACTCCTTCTCCAAGTCTAATGAATGGCCTCTAGGCACAAGCTTAGTGTAAGGGTGAAAATATACATAGTCCAACCATTTGGGAATGGGAAATGATGAATTTATAGGCTAGGAGAGGGAGTTAGGACTTCTCCAAATATAGGATTAAGCCCTCATCTCAAGGAGGTAGCTCATAGGGATAAGACAAAGAGGCCAAGATGAGAGGATTTGACCTCATCTATGTGAAGCAACCTCCATATTGCCGCTCTGGAAGCTTCTATATCATGAAGCTTCTCATCATCTTTGGGAAAATTACCTTTTTGGGATCATCACAGGTATGCAAGGAAATTGGGAAATGCCATCACTAGTCAAGTACGGTGCAACAGGAGACCATCATATTTTTTAAGCCTTATAAGAGAGATGATCCTCACTTTAGGGTTTTAAGAGTTATTTCTTTAGGGAAAGCTCAAAGCATTTTCGAAACAAAGTCTTAGGAGGGATCTGATTTGTATACATGGATGAGTATATCGTATAATGGTAATCTTTTGGGCACTTCAGGGTATGTCATAGGGAAGTGCAGGAGGTGTGAAAAAATATTGTGTAACACTTCCACACATCGAAGGGTTCGACTGGCACTTGACGATATCTAGACTTCAAGTTGATATTTCTAAAATATTCCCCCACCTTGAGTTCATCCAAAAGGTCACCAATTCATGGGATGGGGCACCTTTTCCAGATAGTGATCTTGTTCATCACCTGATAGTCAATATGGAGTCTCCAAGTCCCATCCGTATTCTATACCAATACGTCAGTCTCCCACAAGGTGATGAACTCAACTGAATGTGACTTTTCCATAGTAGCTCCTAAATTTTCCTCTTGATTTCATCATTCTCTAGAATGGAGCACTGATAGATTGGTCCATTGGGTAGCGACACACATGGGGTCAGATCGATGGAGTGCTTGACCTAATAATCCATAGGCATCCCTACGGGGGAGGTGAAGATGTCCTCGTACTCCTCCATGACCTTGTCCATTTGTTGTTGTCATGTGGAGGGGGCCTGTCCGGAGGTCGTGGCCATCGTCTTCTTCTTTCCTTAAGGGCATATCATTAGGGAAACAAATTTCTCAGTTTTCTAAATAATCTTACTGCATTGTTTGCAGTAACCATAGAGATGGCAGTAGGCAATGCTACTTTTGGTATCCTGTAAAAATTATTCTCCAATGTAACAATAACAGTGTGAGGCATTGACTCATATAGAACATGTCACTTCCAAAAGTATGGTTGCCCTAATAATACATCACACACATGAAGGGGAGAAACATCACATAATACCTCATCCATGAAGGGCTTGATGTTGTATGGAAGGCGAAATTTTTGGTTCACGTGTAGATCCTGTCCTTAGTGAAGCCACCCAATGGTGTATGGTTATGGGTGTGTTGTGGTTAGTAAACCCAGCCGCTTCATGACCTCTACTAAAATGAAGTTCTATTGGCTCTTTCTTTTGACAATGAACTGTAGAAAGGAACCCTTTACCCAAATTTGGGAGTGGAAGAGATGTTCCTCTTCCTCTGGATCTTGGGGCTTCTCCTTCTAGATCTTTGTGGTGGCGACGATGGCATTGGGATTGGCATCAATAATATTCTTGGCCACCAATGACTGCTTGGCCCGACACTCACTTGTGTTGTGGGTGGAGCTATTATGGCACTCACACCACTTTCTCGTGTCCTTCTTTGGCTTCACAGTGTTTTCCTTTTCTTGTGGCCTTAGCGGGTTGTCTTGGGCTCTCCTGGTATGGATATTTCCTTTGTCTTGTGGTTTGGGGGCACCTTTCACTTGCTTAAAATTTGGAGATCCAAAGTCTCGCTTCTTCTATTTGAACTTCTGCACAATCTTGACAGCGTATTGGTACGCTGTGCCAACTGAGGATATGTCCAGGAAATCCATCTCATCCTAGACATATGTATGTAGGTAGCCTCAGTACTTGAGTACAAAATGTTTCTTTGAATCCTTGATACCCAGCTTTGTGCGAAGGGTATGATAAACATTGGTAAACTTTGACACATCTTGTTACCTTCCCTGCTACAGCGTGGCCCACTTTATGTATTTGTCCATGTGGCTCCCAATAGGGTACTACTGCTCCTTGATGATGTCACATAATGAATTTGAATTGGGAGTGGTTGAAAACATTGAGGTCGTACTTTCATCCTTCTGCTCAGAATAGGTTTCCCATTAGTACTTGACATGGGGGGAAACTTTGAGAAGAGCAAAAGTAATCTTTTCTCGGCTGGAAAAATCAAGAACATAAAAATATCCTTCTAGAATATTCAACCATTTATCTACGACTTTTGGATCTATTTTTCCCTCAAATATGGGAATGTCAAAGTTTACTTGTACCTTAAAAGGTGTGGAGCCTCCAGAGTGGTTGTTGGATGTGGATGCACCACTGGTGGGAAACTGTTGAAGGATCTAGGCAAAGTTATCCATAATCACATTCCTTTGCTTCTTGAGGGCCTCCTTGACCAATATTTTGATAGGACCTCCTACACCCTCGTCTTTCATTTCTTCCCCCATGGGAGGCCGTTAATGTTTACAAGGCTAGTCTTGCAAAGGTTTGACCATTTCGAGCCGTAACTCCTTATATCCTGACTTTGTTGGGGACATGCAAATAAAAAACAGAGAAAGAGTAGACTGCTTTGATACCACTGATCCAAATTTAAACAGAAATGTAAAAAATTACAAATATAACCATAAATACATATATGTATCATAAATAACACTTTCTTTCATTAATATGAAATAATGAAATATGCTTACAAATATAATGGAAATAAGACTAGCTCAGGTGATGGTAGCTTATCTCTCAGAGGCGATGTGGTGGCTACATGCCTATGAATTGAGTTAAAATGAGGCTCAAGGTCCTTTTTATTATTTAAAAATAAGAGAAAAGCCTAAACATCTAAAACCCTAACCCATGGAGATGTAACACCAAGAGTTTATGGGCCCCGTTGGGGTCAATTGGGCACCCAACTTCTCGGGGTCATAACTTGGTCATATTATCTTTGTTTGACATGCATGATACCTCATTGGAAAGATCTCTCCAAGAAATAAAACTAAATATGAAATAATAGATAAATTACCTAGAGAAAAATTTTCAAAAAAACATTGTTTACGGCCTCAAAACGGCTTCAGAAGTTCAGGACCCAAAAAACTATCAAAAATAGTAAATTGTGCTATAATTAAGGAAACTGAAAAAAAAAAAAAATATGACAAAACAATGGTGCAGGTCCAAGTGGAATAGGCTAGTGGCCACCAATATCGATCTAGAACACTGTGGTTGACCAGTTAGAGGCTTGGTTGATTTTCTTGCGGGAAGCATAGATAGAGATGGCTTACTGAGAAACTTCTCTGTTGTTCTGGGTGATAGTCAGTCGAGTTGAATCTAGGATTGTGCAGTACAGACTGCCTAGGAGGCAGCCTCAATCTCTGTGTAATTCTGGGTAGTAGTACATGTTCACTGAGGGTTGAAACTCCACAGTACATATCAACAGGGGTCCAATTGTTGGGATTGGTCTGGTTGACATAAATTCAACAAAATGACTAAGTCTGTGAAGGAGTGACTTCATACATGCATGAGCTTGTAAAATCACACTCAACATGACTTGATGACAAGAGGCCTCGAACCATCAAGATAACATACACTCAATGTGACTGACTGGTGGTGTGAGCAAAAAGCATGACAATTGTGATAGATCATTGAACGACCGCAACGACACTGGCATGACAGTGCATACAACTTCATGTGAAAGTGTAAATAATGTTTACATATTGAATACAACTTTTACACATGAATATGGACCTTATGGATAGCCAAAATATGACTCTAAGCATGACATTATGACCAACATGCAAAATGATGTCTGATGAATGGTCAAGCAAGGAGGGTACAAAGACTCAACACGAGCTCATAGGATGAGCCCGAGTGCTTGCAAAAATCAAGGCAAAACCCAAGGAAGGCTTTGAAATTGGATGCAGGGAAAAATTTTGGGGGTGTTGTAGCTACTACAACACTTGGCGACACCCTAGTTGAATTCCAGCTTCAATGTTTTGGTCGATTGACAGCATAGGGCCTTGGTCTTTCAGGGAGTATTGAATCTTTGTGTGGGTTACTTCTGCTTCCCCACGTACCCCATGGATATACATGGTTCACCTTTAACCAACTTAGTCAGACAAAACAACAAGTTTTATTTTGATCACAGTGTTTCGAAATTGGGAAGGGTAGCTTGTCTCGTGAGTTAAAAAATTTCAGAGTATAAGCTTTCATCTCTGGTGTTGCTCCACTACCAGCGGTCCTGGATAGTACCCTTATGTTGGCTTAGGGTTTCCTAACCCAGGTTCAGAGTTAGTTACACCAACCAACAAAATCCTACACTACTGGCCCTTTCGGCAACAACCCACGTAGCACAAGCTCGAGTCTCACTTGAAGTAGTATGGGGGGATGCAAGAACCAAGTTTCTACATCTAGAGGCTAGTGTGATGTCTTTCAATGACTTAGATATGCCTCCATGTGGATCAATAGACTCCTAGAACTCATCACTATAACTCTTTTAGAATGGCCTTCAGACCTTCACGAAGGTCCACGATCAGTCCTTGCAGACCCTTAACAGTCAATCTACCTGCTTACACACATTAGAAAGCAATCCTAAATTGACATTCACACAAAACTACTCAAGTCTTTAGTAAACATAAGAGAAATCACCAAATACTTCGTGGAAGTTTTTAAATATGCATTGCATACATTATTAAGGCTGATTCAAGATAATTGCATGGCACTCAATTAATATTTCATAAAGAAGTCATTTATCAGTAGTATATAACATAAACATATATAAACAAAAATACTCAATAATTCTTTTGAAACGACCTTTTATTGAACTTCAATTCAATATTTATAGACTCAAACCACCATGCACACATAGCTGTAGGGGTCCGCGCACTTAGTTGCAAATTCTACCTAGGTCTCTACACACTTAGATGCTGATCCAAAATGGATTTTGGATAGACTTCTAAGTCTAAAGTGTTACTCACAGAGGAAAATGAAAGTCCAAGGATGCTCTTGGAAATAGTCCCATTGTATAGATCCTCTCATTCTAAATCTATTACAACTTGAATCGGCTAAAATGGACTTTGGATGAAGAAGTTATCACAGAAAGAAGATTGCCTTTGTCCTTTGGAAAAGGAGGCATTTCTTCTAAAAATGGCCTAAAAGGCTCCTTAAGGAAATCACATCACAAATGTGCAAAGGGATGGACTTAACGCAAAGGTGGAAGGACCCCCAATTAGCGATCTCCAATATATCAGATAAGAGGTAGGCTTTCACCCGATATCAGGACCCTGGGCATAGCAACATGCAAGTGGGCGATATGCGAAAATGCAATTGCGATGAGTGATATCGGTGATCGGTGATTGGAGGAGCAGAAGGTATAGATCCCCGTTGATGCGAAACGTGAGGTGCAATATTGGTGATCAGTGGATTAGCGGATCAGCATACCTAAAGGGCAGACCCCTGGGTCATTGCGATTGCGATTAGTGATCAGGACCCAGACCCGATAGGGATTATGGACTAGATTTCATAAAATTTGAAATTTGGGATTTTCGGATTTTTTGTGTATTAGCGCCTTTCTGCTATAAAAACTAAAATACAAATGAAACGGCTTGAAGTGATAAAGCCAAACTCAAAAGGTTTAAAAATGCAGCTTTGGGTTATTTGAGTGCCATGGTAAGTGGGATTTTGGATAGGTCTCAGGTGGTGAGTGTTATTGAATGAGCTCCACCTGAACCCATACACAAGCCACCACATGGCATGGCACAGGAGAAAGAAAACCGCATTTTCAAGCAGGTAATCTTTGTGCACTTAAGCCACCAGAAATGGACTATTAGCTATTGGATTGAAGATCATGCAAATGAATGGTGGGCTTGTGATACCCATAAAAGGTGGATTTGAAAGGGTTTATAAGCAGGATTTCAGAGAATTTGAAGTCTAGGATTTCACGCCCAATAGTGTATTTTTGGAAAAACTCTATGTATTCGAATTTTGTTCCATTTCTGGGTTTTACCTAAAGAAAGGGCCTGATTCCTTTGTAACAGCCCTTGATCATTGTGCCATGTGGCAAGTGGGTGTTTTATAAGTAGTGATGCATTTATAACATGTAGAGCCACAAAGCCAGAAGCCAGAGGGCTAGATGAAGAGACAAAGGAATGATTATATGCAAAGAAATGGACAGGAAGTTGTAGAGCCAAAGGAATGCCTCAAAGAAGCCAGAGAGATCAATTGATGAGGTAGAGTTATAGAGAGAAGGTAGAGCAGATAGCGCAAGCAGCTAAGGGAGTCTTTGGGATCGCTTGGAGGTCAAGCAAGTGAATCAGAGAGTTGAAGGTTGCTGAGATAGTTGCTTGGAGGTCAAGCAAATTACAGAGGCATGCAAAGGCTAAGAGAGATCTTAGATAAGCTAGAGCCGAGAGCCAAGAGCTAGAGTGAGAGCGAGAGCCAAAGCTAGAGCTAGAGCCATGACCCAGAGCTAAGAGCTAGAGCCAGAGAAAGAGCCAGAGCCAAAAATTCGAGAGCTTCAGATCCAGGGATGAGATGATGTTTTAAGCCCATTTTGTTCTATGTAAACCAATGGAGTTGAGCGTGGAGCTTGTAAAAGAACTACTGCCATAATCCCAGACAGCCTAGTCGAGTTGACTAGAGCTCAAGGAGAAGTAGCCCAAGAGTTTTGGGTGAAGTCCAAATTAATATTGTTGTTATGTGTGTTGTTTTATTGTTGCATCTTGTTGCTATGCGTGTGTTTCTTATTTCCTTCTTCACTTACTGTAATATGTATTTTATACCAACATAAGAAAGTGAACTTACAACACATAACGGTTTTAAAACAAATATAAGCATACACCTATGTTCAAGAACATTATTAATTCCACAATTGGTTAATCATAACATCTTGGGAATTTTTAAGCTTTGGAAGTGGGAGAGGTTCTTGTAAGCTTGACAAGAATCCTATATACCCCATTTTCAAATCAGGTGGTGCCAGAGCTTGAGATTGATTAACCCCACCTTCAAAGAAGGTTATATCAGAATGCTTGATTGACAGAGCAAAGATTGCTTGTCTAAAAGGTGTAAATAGTGAGAGGTTGAATGTATGCTTGTTTGCAAACTGACTATTGTTTGAGTTTGTAGAGGTGAAAGGAAAGCTATTGATAGTTCTGTCCAGGAAGGACAAGAAGGAAGAACAGTTGAAGGCATTCTTCTATCCCAAAGGACCTCAAAGCAATCCTTGAATCACAAGAGGTTTGTTGCAAAAGGTTGCTGAATAAGCTATTTATTAATCTTGTTTGAAGTTCTTTTGTTCATTGGAATAATGAATACTTCTACAAGTGATTCCTCAAATTATTCTTTCTTCACAAAAGCCTTTGATGAAGACATGAAGCAATACTTGGCCACCATGATGTATATGGTGAGAGAAATATATGAGGATGGAAGGAAGAGCATCATACTTAGAGACTAGTTGAATTCTGTGGAGGAAGAGAGGTGGTTGCTTTCTGACAAATTACAACAAATGCAGAGGAAACTTCATATTGCAAATATGAACCTGAAAAGGATGCATGATTTGGAGTCACAACTCTTTGTTTCCAAAGAAGCCTTGGTCAAGTATCAGCTTGAAGAAGAGGTAAACCATTCTAGTTTGTCTTCAAACTCTTCTAAGAATGCTTATATTGGCTCTTTTGAAAAGCATCCAAAGGCATATTTTCCAAGCTAATGTCCAAGATGGGCTATGAAGGAAAAGGAATGGGCAGACATGCACAAGGTATTGTTGAGCCAATAATAGTTGAGGGAAGCCCTAAGTATTTGGGTCTTGGCTATGGATAGTCTTATGGAGAGAGTTCCAAAGCTGTTATAAAGACCATTGAAATAGCTCCAAGAAGGAGTTTCATTTAGGGTATTCTACCTCAAGAGTGTGAATATTGTATTCAGGAGGAATGCAATAGCTTGAAACATCATTTGTAGGATGCAGGTGTTCAGAAGCACATGCTTGAACCATAGAGTTGTGGAGACTCTAATAGCCTTGAAGAGATTGATGGTGATCCAAAGGGAGCCACTTCTTCATATGATTCACCTCCTCACGAAGGAAATAAAGGTGAAATAGAAAGGTGTAAATATGGTTCTAACCATATTCCCTTTGATTATGTTCAGCATGGTAAATTTTCACGTGGATATGGGAAAGGAATTGCATGTTCCTTTTGTGGTTTGGATAACCATAATATTTCTAGATGTTGGAAGAGGATAGCAACATGCAGGAAAATTTTTAAGGAAATGAAGCAAGAAGACAAAGGTCCATTGGACAAGGCAAATCATGTTGTCAAGAGGATGCACATGTGTTGCACTTACTGCCATAAGCAAGGGCATCTTGCTGAAAGGTGTTGGAATCTGAATCCAACAATGCTCCCACAAAACTTGAAGAAGGTGGAAAAAGAAGATGGCAGAAATGGAAAGGAAGATTCCATGAATGATGTGTCTCAAGATGATTCACATGTTGATGCTGATGTGTAGACAAAGGAAAGACATTTGGAAGGGATTGGTGAGAAATGGTTCGAGTTCTTATCCAATTAGGATTGCATGTCTTTTGAAAATGCATCTATTTGCATTTCTTTGTTAGTGGAATGCAAGTTGCAGGATTTTAACAAGAAGGTGAATGGAGAAGTTGAGTAGGAGACTCACTTTGTTGCTGCAACATTATATTTCATTTCAGCTTCGAAGGTACAATGTGCTTAAGAAAAAATTGAAGGATGAAATGCATGCATAAGCTTGATATGCATGAACATAGGGATGTTGATTTTGTCCTTGTACTTGAACATGTATGTGTAATTAACTTGCAGAGTTGATTGCTTTGACATGCATGTGATGCAATGCTGACTTGGGAGAAGTTGACTTGGTCTCCAAGATGGAGATAATGATGAAGTGTTTCATCTTTTGAAAAAGAGTCCTAATGATCTTTTTCTACATGCTTGACTTGAAGGGTCATTTGTTTTAAAGGAATGTTTTGTGGGCTCATTATCTAGTCCATATTTGTATGTAGATGTAAGACATGGAGGTGTTCTCAAGATGTGGAAATCTATTTCTTTTGTTGATATAGGAGTTTAAACCATCCAGTTGTTGTCTATATTTCTATTGTTGTTAATAGTTGTTGTTGACAGCTTGTCAAACATGTACAAATGAAAATTTTGTGAAGCAGATGTAACTTCACATTTTTTTGAGCCACCTTGGATCAATGATCAAGAAAGGGAAGTTCAAACTACCTTCTATGACCATCTAAGTAGGAGTTATGCATGAATTCAAAGAGGAGAATAGTTCTTCCCAGGAGGACCAACACATCCAGGAAGGAGAGGGTTCAAAGGGTTTGGTTTAGAGGCACTATGCAAGGCAAGTGTATGGAGGCTGAAAGAAGAGGGTGTTGTTACTCTCATTTACTATTCAAATTAGTATATTAGTCTTTTAGAGACCAAAAGTTCTTACAATGGGAAGGTGTTATCCAAAATGGATTTTGGATAGACTTCTAAGTCTAAAGTGTTCGTCACAGAAGAAAATGAAAGTCTAAGGATTCTCTTGGAAATAGTCACATTGCACATATATTCTCATTCTGAATCTACTACAACTTGAATGGGCTAAAATGGACTTTGGATGAAGAAGTTATCACAGAAAGAATATTTCCTTTATCCTTTGGAAAAGGAGGCATTTCTTCTAAAAATGGCCTGAAAGGCTCCTTAACGAAATTGCGTCACAAATGTGCAAAGGGATGGACTTAACGCAAAGGTGGAAGGACCCCTGATCATCGATCTCCGATATATCGGATCGGAGTTAGGCCTTCGCTCGATATCGGGACCCCAGGAACAGCAATATGTGACTGGGCAATATTCCACGATGCAATTGTGATGAGTGATATCAGTGATCAGTGATTGGGGTGATCGGCGATTGGAGGAGTAGAAGTTATAGACCCCCACCGATGCAATACGCGAGGTGTGATATCAGTGATCGGTGAATTGGCAGATCGGTAATCGGTGTACCCAAAGGGCATACCCCTAGGTCATTGCGATTGTGATTAGTGATTAGGACTTGGACCCTATAGGGATTATGGATGTTATTGCATAAAATTTGAAATCTGGGATTTTAGGATTTTCTGTGTATTAGTGACTTTGCGCTATAAAAGTTGAGATACAAAGGAAACGACCTGAAGCGATAAAGTCGGACCCAAAAGGTTTAAAGATGCGGCTTTCGGTTATTTGAGTTCCATGGTAAGTGAGATTTTGGGCAGTTCTCAGGTGGTAAGTGGTATTGAACGGGCTCCACTCGAACCCATACATAGGCCAACACATGGCATGGTGCAGGAGATAGAAAACCGCCTTTTTCGGGTGGGTAATCTTCATGCACTTAAGCCACCCAAAACGGACTTTGAACCATTGGATTGGAGATAACACAGGTCAATGGTGGCCTTGCGATAGCCATAAAAGGGGGATCTGAAAAGGTTTATAAGAACAATTTCAAATAATTTGAAGTCTTAGATTTCGCGCCTAATAGTGTATTTTCAAAAAAACTCTGTGTATTGGAATTTTGTTCCATTTTTTAGTTTTTCTTGAAGAAAGGGCCCGATTCCTTTGTAACAGCCCCTAATCATTGCGCCACACTACAAGAGGGCATTTTATAAGCAATGATGCATTTGTAATGGGCATTTCCACAAAGCCAGAAGTGAGAGGGCCAGATGAAGAGACAGAGGAATGATTATACGCAGAGAAATGGATAGGAAATCGCAGAGCCAGAAAAATGCCTCAAAGAATCCAGAGAGCTCAATTCATGAGGTAGAGTTGTAGATAACAGGTAGAGGGGACAACGGAAGCAGCTGAGGGAGTCTTTGGGATCACTTGGAGGTCAAGCGAGTGAACCAAAGAGCTGAAGGTTGTTGAGAGAGTTGCTTGGAGGTCAAGTGAATTACAGAAGCATGTAGAGGCCGAGAGAGAGCTTAGAGAAGCTAGAGTCAAGAACCAAGAGCGAGAGCTAGAGCCAAAGTGTTATCCGGGAATAGTGTCCACTCGGATGCTGCTATTCCCACTAAGATGGGTGGCTATCTTAGAAACAAACAATCAAAGTCTACTATTGTTTCCTTTTATGAAAATAGACGAGAGGAGAACCAAGAGGACCAACTTGAGTCTTGCGCCTGATTTCCTCTCCTTCTTGATAAAGCTTCACTGCTTCTTCTTTGTCTTCCCAGCTTCAAAAGAACCTGTGGAATCACAACAACATACTACTATCCAAGAAGCAATAATCTAAATTCATAAATAATATAGGATCAGATGTGTATTAACCATATACATGTATATATAAAAAAGTACACAATAATATGGAAGGAAACAAGAATAGCTTTATTAGGATGAAAAGTAGCAAGAGGATTACAACCATATGCTCTGACCCAGCATCATCCTCCAGCTAAGAAGCCCTTCTTCACCTCAAGCAAAGCTAGATCACCCAAAACTGTGAATGTACACCAGAAAACCAACAACACTTCTCTATAAGATACAAAATTCCAGCCTCTGGATCTCTGTGATGAGGGATCCATTTATAGATGATTACAGAGAGGTGAGTCATCTTCTGGGATCTTGATTAGTGTCTTCTCTCTGATAGTTCCTGCTTCCACTTGGAGAATGATGATCTCTTACTCATCCCTGGTCGAAAATGGAGAGGCAAGTGTCATACGGGAAGCGTCTAGAAGATTCCATGATCTTCCACCTCGCATTTTTGTCCCTGCCATTTGTCCATTCCCGACCATCGCACCCTACAGAGGAGAAAATCAGTATGCATCGCACCTCGTACACTGTGAAGGTGATATGCATCGCAACCCCTACATTTGAGCTTTAAGTATGGTCCAGTTTGACCATTTATGAGCAGTTTTCAGTGGAGAAATTATGGGAGATGATGTAATCAGTTGACCTTGTTCGTTAAGGCAGTGAAGCATCACTTTTCGGGACTTAGGAGCCCTCAGTTTATGGACATTTATGATTGGGGTTGAAGTGCCCAAAAATGTCTATAATAGTTGCCCCCTAAAGCATGAGGTCATTAATCTTTCTGATGTCGGGTGAAATGCTTTACTATGAGGATCTGAAGTTTTTCCGAGCTGGGAGGTGACCTGTAATAAGATACAATACAATACATTATTTTGACAACATTTTTTCATGATCTAGCTAAGGCCGGCATTCCCATGCTAAGATTTATAAATTCATTTTCATGTACATAGGACAAAGAACTGTCTGTGTGACAGATTGATGATATGGACACATCATCCTTTGATTAGGATGACCATCTGTTCGGCAATGATGTACACTTGATTTCTTTATATTCCTGAATATATCGCAGCCCGGATGGATGAAACTAGATCCGGGGTCTTCAAAACTCGTTCAATATTCACTCGGAGTACAAGTCAATCCATGTGAAAAATTTTCTAGAGTCGAACATGGAAAGACATCGCCTAATTACTAGCCAATGATGTAAGTTGTTAACCAGCGCGAGAGGAATCACTAATAATGACAATGGCCCTCAAGGTACTACAGTACAATTTACGTGGTGTGAAAAAGGACTTGGCATCGAACACCACGCAAAATCTCTCGGTCGAAGGCCCTTGATGTAAACCTATCGCCGAAAGTGAGAAACTTGCCATTAAGGCATGCAAGCTTCAAAGTACTGAAAGAGTTGTTCCTAAGTCAACTTCTTGGATAATGAGCTAATGTCGACAAGAAGTGACCCATCATAGTAGGGCCTTAATGAATCCCACATCAATGACATAGAACGAAGCAAATGATTTTGGAGGTGATAACAAACTGACGATATAGGGTTCAGGGTGGCGGTCATGAAGGAATGAAGCATGAATGTATTGCAGTGGGTGAGACAAAGGTGAATTGTCAGAATGACTTCTCTTGAACATATCAGTGACATTAACGATGGATTGGTAGCATTAACCCCAAATATGGATGGTGTGACGGACCAATGGTGATGACCAGTGAATGGAACAACCCAACCTGGCATGGATGCAGAAGGAAAGTATCATGTTCAAGAGCGACTTGCTACCAATAAATTTTCTTCAAGTTTTCTTTCCAATTTTCCCCAGTCATTGCTGACCAGTACCTCTTTATTTTTGTTAAGCTTGAGGAGGATAACATATTCTTGTTCTATAAGCCGCCCTTCGGGTGAACCCATCGCAATATTTTAGCGAGTCTAGTGACAATGAAACTCATTCTTGTCCATTTGGATGAGTTTGTCGCTATTCAGTTTTAACGAGTTTAACGACAAAGATAACTCGGTCTCCTTCAATTTTAGAGATTCTGGAAGAAACGGAAAGAAGATTCCAAAGATTCTTTTCGTTGTATAATCCCTTAAGTCTGAAAAAGCTTAAAATAATACAAAAGGGATGAATTTTCGATAGTTTTAACGAGCCGAACAAGACAAGCGCTTGATCTTTTTGTGTAATAATCCCTCA